>JACTAT010000982.1:0-11633 GCA_014526335.1 Chrysaora quinquecirrha | reverse complement strand
GGCTAGTGGCATCCATTCCAGAAGTCACCCTTTTATTGCTTAATCCTTATTCATATAATGAATTATTCGTTTGTCATATAGTGCACTAGTATTACGATGTTTATTTATGAACTGGAGGCTCAATTTTTCAATTAAAAACAAGGCAGCAAGGATACAATGGCAATGGTAGTTAAAGGTAAAATCGATGCTAAGACGTCAGGTTATATTTTTCATTTTCATAAACGGTAAATGGTCATTTCAATTGGTCTATGATGCAGCTGAATAAAAGGTTTCTTTATTTCCAGTGATTTCTTTGTAAATGCAAATCATTTACAAGCACAACTTTAATGAAGGGTAACTAATGTTAGTGAAATAGGTACTTCAAAGGACAATGCACCATAAAGTTACCATTGTGGAATTTCAATAAGAGAGCACAATGCCTATACCGCTAATACAACATAAACAATTCAACGAAGCTCTACCGAGCAGCTCAATGGAAAACATACTTGAACACGGTTTACACTTTCAAGATGATCATCATTTTATCGAAAAAAGATATAAAACTTGCACGCATTTCTTGAAAAGTTATTCTAATAGGTGTAGTGGAGGGTACTACATAGCATCATTGAAATTGTTGAGAAATCGATTCAGAACACGATGTAGAAATAATTGGCGAAAGCTGCATCAGTCTCTTTTTAAATATGAATATGACAGTCATGTTATTTTAATGCCTTGGTGCTGTTTGTGACAAACATTGGCAAGTTAGGCAAATTCCGCGGCAATAAAGCACCGGTTTTATTGTTCAGTAAGTGTAACTGATACATGTACAGTTGTTAGATGTGAAATGGCAACTGTTATTATTAAAATTGCAGAGTTATTCAGAGGTAGGAAAACCGTAAACCGTGGGAACTACGGAAAAACTTTACAGTTTGAAGATGACGTAATGAATTGCTCTACTGCTAAAGAAATTTGGACATTGCTAAAACTGACTTATGACGTCACATCTTCGTCGAAATATCGATACTGTTCTGTGTTTCTTCGCATAACTACATAAGATGTTGGGCTTGTACGAAACTTATACTATTTTCACGATGTATTTTACCTAAACAAAAATTCAAATCAATAGAAAGTTACATATGTTGCGTTTATTTGCAATTCTTTGTGGAGGAACCGTAGAATTGGGGCAAAAAATCAACAAAATTGCCAATAATGACGTCAAATGGGCAAATTTCATAATTTTAACTATCACCATTGAATTCAGCGCCCCCGAAAACCCCCTGATACAATCACTATCCAGCATTTTAGTCAGCCTTTTCGAAGAAAATTTTTTTACAATGGCTGCCAAATGTAGTTGGAACGCCCAAGATTTTTCGGGTGAATCACTGACATTTTCCGTAAATCTAGCATATTCACGAGCTTAAGCCCTCCCCTCCCCCTCAAACAATGTTGAGACTATGGATGATTCTCTTTGCAATCGCACGAGTCCAGAATTAGCTGGAATTTGTAGTGTTAAACAACATTGTTTGAGGGGGAGGAGGGGGAGGGTGAAGCAATAGTAGGCAGTGAAAGAGAATTTAAGCACAGGCGTTCCAACACTTTCGGCAGCCATTGTAAGTATCAATCTTTCATTTTTGGAGTTAAATCTGAATCTTAATTCTAACCTTAATCTTAAGGTTAATCTTAATCTTAGTCTTAGTTAATCTTGAACTCCATCTTAATATTAGTCTTAGTCTTTGTTAGTCTTGGTCTAAGTATCAGTATTTCATTTTTAAATTAAACTTAAAGTTCATTTTGAAATGAGTCTTTATCTGAACCTTGATGTTAATTTGATGTAAATCTGAAATAACGTTGAAACTTGAACTTAATGTTTAGGTTGTTCTTTATCGCCACATGCAATAATGCCAATGTCAAACTTTATCATCATCTTAATTCATCTTCATACTCTTAGATGCCAAATAAATCTTAGTCTTCAACTTAAATGGAATTTTGAGTTTAACTTCTACCTGAATTGGAATTAGTAGAATCTTAATATTTATTAAATCTTGATCTTAATTTCAATCTTCATCTTGTGATAGGATGAATGTACGTCTTAATTAATCTTAGTACATTGATTTAAATCCCTCTTAATATTACCTTAGTTTGTATTGGCCTTAATGTAAGTATTAGTCTCTTGAAATTTAATATAATTTATAATTTATTCCTAATTTAAAATAAAGCTCATTTTCTTCAGCTTAATCTGAACCTTTATGTTAATCCTGATGTAAATCTGAAATAACATTGAAACTCCAAATTAATGTTAAAGTTGTTGTTTATCACCACATGCAATAATTTGAATCTCAAACATTATCATAATCTGAATTAATCTTCATACTGTTAGATGCCCAGATTTAAGTTTGATTCCCCCACCCCTGGACCTTATTAGGATCCCCAATTGTTTTGTCGAAGTGACTTTTTGCTTATTAGAAGGGTTAAATTGTTTAAAATATTTAAAATCACAAAAAGGAAAACACCAACAATATTGCCTTTTTAGGGACTGCCATATTTCTTAGCCTAGGATAATCTCCAGGTGGTCCTAATATTCATAGAAGGAACAACAAAACACGTTAAAAATAATGTCAAAACAAACTAAAAAATTATACCCAAAGCAAATTTTAGTTCCCAGACATCTCCTCGGACTTTTGAAAACATTTCCAACACAAAAGTGACAGATATAAATTGAAAGTAAATTTATAATTGAAAAGATATGAGTAGAAATAGATCTAAAGATTTCAGTCATTCCAAAAAGCCTTCTTGGTGTGTCAAAGTGACATTTAGATATTAAAAAATTGTAAAATATTTAGATCGCAAAACAAAAAACCAAAAATTTGCCCTGGAGGGGACTTGAACTCCGGTCTCCCGGTTAGCAAGCGAGCATTTAACCACTCGGCTACACAGCCGTTTGCTTAGTGTGCAACAATCTCCTAGTGGTCCTAATATTCATGGAAGGGAAAAACAAAGCGCGATAAAAAATTATGTCTAACGAACTTAAAAATTAAACCGAAAGCAAATTTTAGTTACCAGACGACTCTTCGGCCTTTTGAAAACATTTCCAACAGGAAAATAAGAGAAATAAAAAAATTCGAGAGAAAAAGACTTTCCCTTGAGGGGAGTCGAACTCCCAACTCTGCATCGAAGCTCACGAGACACGCCGCTTTACCGACCGTGCTAACGCGCCTTGTTGCGAATTAGTGATAATCCTCCTACAGAAAACAATCGGGCGATGAAAAAACAGGCACCAATGACGCACTTCAAAGAAGGGTTAGCCCCAATTACCCCAGAAGCGAGGGGAGTTTGCAAAAACAGAGAGGGTGATGACACGCCTACCCCACGGTCGGCAGAGCAGGATGCAAGTTGGAAGGGCGTAGCACTTACCAGAGGGGCAGGGGGATGGCTGAAAAATCGGTTTCCATGGAAATTACCATTTTAATATAGAGAGACTAGCTCATGCCCGTCTCTGACCACCGCCTCATAGAACCACTGCCGCAAAGAACCACCGCCTCAAGGACCTCTGCCTCAAGGACCTCTGCCTTAAGAACCTGCGCTTGAACAAACTTTGCTTCTCGACTTAGCTCCTAGTTTCTAATATTGAGTATTTTTCCTTGGTCATAGTCCAGGGTCCCTTTTCCTAGTGCCAATCACAGTTCTGTTCCTCTGTTTTAGTCCAAGGTCCTTAGTCCGCAATGATGTTCCTAGTTTCAAATTAGTTAGTGTACAGCAGTTCTCTTTGTCTATGGTCTGTTCCGTCAATAGTCCTGAAATAATTGATGGTCTTCTGTCCCGTTCCTTGGTCCTGTTCGTCAGTCTTGATATTGTTCAGATTTTCTATCCCATTCCTTGGTCCTGTTCCTCAGACTTGTTACTGTTCATGTTCCTTAGTCCTGAAATTATTCATGGGGTCCTGTCCCATTTCTTTGTCCTGTGTCTTATTCCTAAATCTATTCAAGATCTTCACCCTTAGTCTAGTTCGTAAACTTTGTTATTTTTCACATTACTTAGTCCTGATATTATTCATGGTCTTCAGTCCCATTCCTTAGTCCTGTTCCTCAGTCCTGAAATTACTCAGTGTCTTGAGTCCCATTCCTTAGTCCTGTTCCTTAGTTCTGAAATGACTCACAGTTTTCAGACTCATTCCTTATTCCTGTTTCTCAGTCCTGAAATTATTCATGGTCTTCAGTCCCATTCCTTAATCCTGTTCCTCAGTCCTGAAATTACTCACGTTCTTCAGTCCTGTTCCTAATTCCTGTTTCTCAGTCCTGTAATTATTCATGGTCTTCAGTTCCATTCCTTAGTCCTGCTCCTCAGTCCTGTAATTACTCATGGCCTTCGGTCCTGTTCCTAATTCCTGTTTCTCAGTCCTGAAATTACTCATGGTCTTCAGTCCCATTCCTTAGCCCTGTTCCTCAGTCCTGAAATTACTCATGGTCTTCAGCCCATTCTTAAGTCCTGTTCCTCAGTCCTGAAATGTCTCATGGTCTTCAGACGCATTCCTTATTTCTGTTTCTCAGTCCTGAAATTATTCATGGTCTTCTGTCCCATTCTTTAGTCCTGTCCGTCCTAAAATTACTCATGGTCTTCGGTCCCATTCCTAAGTCCTGTTCCTCAGTCCTGAAATTATTCGTGGCCTTCAGCCCCACACTGTGGTCCCGTTCCTCAGTCTTGTTATTATTCATTCTCTGCAGTTCTGTTCCACATCGTTTTCCTTAGCCAAGTTCGTTGGTCAAGTTTTTATGTTGCGAAGAAAATTTTACCTTTCCAGCTGTCCTTGGCTTGTTTCCTTCCGTTGAAAGGTCCCCAAAGATCATGATAGAAAACGTAGCAATATAATAAATTGAGCGCATTCTCCGTCTGATCGTGGAGAACTCGGGTTTACTGCAGGATCCTCTTTCTTGGTCTTGCTGTAGTTTATCTTGGTCAGTCCTGTATAGTCAGATACTGCTATCAAGGCAGCTTCAACTTCGTGATTGCATTTGGAAAGTGCTTTCAAATGCACTCTTCAAAACCCTTTTAAAAAGTATTTTGTTTGTTTTCTTTGAATGAAATGCACTTCTGAATAAGCTTTTGAAATGCGGTAATGGCATTTTGTTTCCATTGAAAGGGTTGAAAGCATTTGTGACAACGGGATTCAAGCCGGTTGACTGAATATTCACGTAAACATGGACTTTGTTTGAGGAACTTTGATTGAATAATATTAATACCAAACGAATTTTAAAATTATTCCGAAGCAAGTTTTAGTGATCGAGAAGTCTCCCGGTCCTCCGGAAAGCATTTTCAACAGGAAAATCACAGAAATAAAAAATTCTGATCCTCTCGTGAGGGGAATCGATCTCCTGCCTCCCACAACCCGCATCACGAAACAGGAGCCTTTACCAACAGAGCTATTTTCACGGGTTTCAGATTTCGATAATCCCTTTAGGAAAACAATCGGGCCATTGTTCAAACAGGCACCAATGACGCACTTCAAAGAGGGGTTAGCCCCAATTACCCCAGAAGCGAGAGAAGTTTGCAAAAAACGAAAGGGTGATGACACGCCTACCCCACGGTCGGCCGGGCGGCGAAAAACTCGGAAAAGCGTACCACTTTCGAGGTCGGCGGAATGACTCTTACAAAATCGGTTTCCATGGAAATTACCATTTTAGTATAGTAGACTAGCTCATGCCCGTCTCTGACCACCGCCTCATAGAACCACCGCCGCGTAGAACCACCGCCTCAAGGACCTCTGCCTCAAGGACCTCTGCCTTAAGAACCTGCGCTTGAACAATCTTTGCTTCTCGACTTAGCTCCTAGTTTCTAATATTGAGTATTTTTCCTTGGTCATAGTCCAGGGTCCCTTTTCCTAGTGCCAATCACAGTTCTGTTCCTCTGTTTTAGTCCAAGGCCCTTAGTCCGCAATGATGTTCCTAGTTTCAAATTAGTTAGTGTACAGCAGTTCTCTTTGTCTATGGTCTGTTCCGTCAATAGTCCTGAAATAATTGATGGTCTTCTGTCCCGTTCCTTGGTCCTGTTCATCAGTCTTGATATTGTTCAGATTTTCTATCCCATTCCTTGGTCCTGTTCCTCAGACTTGCTACTGTTCATGTTCCTTAGTCCTGAAATTATTCATGGGGTCCTGTCCCATTTCTTTGTCCTGTGTCTTATTCCTTAATCTATTGAAGATCTTCACCCTTAGTCTAGTTCGTAAACTTTGTTATTTTCACATTACTTAGTCCTGATATTATTCATGGTCTTCAGTCCCATTCCTTAGTCCTGTTCCTCAGTCCTGAAATTACTGATGGTCTTGAGTCCCATTCCTTAGTCCTGTTCCTTAGTTCTGAAATGACTCACAGTTTTCAGACTCATTCCTTATTCCTGTTTCTCAGTCCTGAAATTATTCATGGTCTTCAGTCCCATTCCTTAATCCTGTTCCTCAGTCCTGAAATTAATCACATTCTTCAGTCCTGTTCCTAATTCCTGTTCCTCAGTCCTGAAATTACTCATGGTCTTCAGTCCCCTTAGTCCTGTTCCTCAGTCCTGAAATTACTCATGGCCTTCAGTCCTGTTCGTTCCTCAGTCCTGAAATTACTCATGGTCTTCAGAGTCGCAATTCTTCAGTTCCATTCCTTAGTTGTTTTCAGTCCTGTTATTATTCATGGTCTGTCCTGTTCCTATTCTTTCTTCGGTCCCAGTCCTGTTCCTCAGTCCTGAAATTATTCGTGGCCTTCAGTCCCATACTGTGGTCCCGTTCCTCAGTCTTGTTATTATTCATTCTCTGCAGTTCTGTTCCACATCGTTTTCCTTAGCCAAGTTCGTTGGTCAAGCTTTTATGTTGCGAAGAAAATTTTACCTTTCTAGCTGTCCTTGGCTTGTTTCCTTCCGTTGAAAGGTCCCCAAAGATCATGATAGAAAACGTAGCAATATAATAAATTGAGCGCATTCTCCGTCTGATCGTGGAGAACTCGGGTTTACTGCAGGATCCTCTTTCTTGGTCTTGCTGTAGTTTATCTTGCTCAGTCCTGTATAGTCAGATACTGCTATCAAGGCAGCTTCAACTTCGTGATTGCATTTGGAAAGTGCTTTCAAATGCACTCTTCAAAAACCCTTTTAAAAAGTATTTTGTTTGTTTTCTTTGAATGAAATGCACTTCTGAATAAGCTTTTGAAATGCGGTAATGGCATTTTGTTTCCATTGAAAGGGTTGAAAGCATTGGTGACAACGGGATTGAAGCCGGTTGACTGAATATTCACGTAAACATGGACTTTGTTTGAGGAACTTTGATTGAATAATATTAATACCAAACGAATTTTAAAATTATTCCGAAGCAAGTTTTAGTGATCGAGAAGTCTCCTTGTCCTCCGAAAAGCATTTCCAACAGGAAAATCACAGAAATAAAAAATTCTGATCCTCTCGTGAGGGGAATCGATCTCCTGCCTCCCACAACCCGCATCACGAAACAGGAGCCTTTACCAACAGAGCTATTTTCACGGGTTTCAGATTTCGATAATCTCTTTAGGAAAACAATGGGGCGATTGTTCAAACGGGCACCAATGACGCACTTCAAAGAAGGGTTAGCCCCACTTACCCCAGAAGCGAGAGAAGTTTGCAAAAAACGACAGGGCGATGGCTCGCCTACCCCACCGGCGGCCGGGCGGCGAAAAAGTCCGAAAATCGTACCACCAACAACACCGGAGGAGTGACTGTCACAAAATCGGTTACCATGACCACTCCTATTTTAGTATAGTAGAAGCTCATGCCCGTCTCTGACCACCGCCTCATAGAACCACAGCCGCAAAGAACCACCGCCTCAAGGACCTCTGCCTCAAGGACCTCTGCCTTCAGAACCTGCGCTTGAACAAACTTTGCTTCTCGACTTAGCTCCTAGTTTCTAATATTGAGTATTTTCCTTGGTCATAGTCCAGGGTCCCTTTTCCTAGTGCCAATCACAGTTCTGTTCCTCTGTTTTAGTCCAAGGTCCTTAGTCCGCAATGATGTTCCTAGTTTCAAATAAGTTAGTGTACAGCAGTTCTCTTTGTCTATGGTCTGTTCCGTCAATAGTCCTGAAATAATTGATGGTCTTCTGTCCCGTTCCTTGGTCCTGTTCGTCAGTCTTGATATTGCTCAGATTTTCTATCCCATTCTTTGGTCCTGTTCCTCAGACTTGTTACTGTTCATGTTCCTTAGTCCTGAAATTATTCATGGGGTCCTGTCCCATTTCTTTGTCCTGTGTCTTATTCCTAAATCTATTCAAGATCTTCACCCCTTAGTCTAGTTCGTAAACTTTGTTATTTTTCACATTACTTAGTCCTGATATTATTCATGGTCTTCAGTTCCATTCCTTAGTCCTGTTCCTCAGTCCTGAAATTACTCAGTGTCTTGAGTCCCATTCCTTAGTCCTGTTCCTTAGTTCTGAAATGACTCACAGTTTTCAGCCTCATTCCTTATTCCTGTTTCTCAGTCCTGAAATTATTCATGGTCTTCAGTCCCATTCCTTAATCCTGTTCCTCAGTCCTGAAATTACTCACGTTCTTCAGTCCTGTTCCTAATTCCTGTTTCTCAGTCCTGAAGTTATTCATGGTCTTCAGTTCCATTCCTTAGTCCTGTTCCTCAGTCCTGTAATTACTCATGGCTTTCAGTCCTGTTCCAAATTCCTGTTCCTAAGTCCTGAAATTACTCATGGTCTTCAGTCCCATTCCTTAGCCCTGTTCCTCAGTCCTGAAATTACTCATGGTCTTCAGTCCCATTCTTTAGTCCTGTTGGTCAGTCCTGAAATGTCTCACGGTCTTCAGACGCATTGCTTATTCCTGTTTCTCAGTCCTCAAATTATTCATGGTCTTCTGTCCCATTCTTTAGTCCTGTCCGTCCTAAAATTATTCATGGTCTTCAGTCCCATTCCTTAGTCCTGTTCCTCAGTCCTGAAATTACTCAGCGTCTTGAGTCCCATTCCTTAGTCCTGTTCCTTAGTTCTGAAATGACTCACAGTTTTCAGACTCATTCCTTAATCCTGTTCCTCAGTCCTGAAATTACTTACATTCTTCAGTCCTTTGCTAATTCCTGTTTCTCTTTCCTGAAATTATTCATGGTCTTCAGTTCCCTTCCTTAGTCCTGTTCCTCAGTCCTGTAATTACTCATGGCCTTCAGTCCTGTTCCTTATTCCTGTTTCTCAGTCCTGAAATTATTCATGGTCTTCTGTCCCATTCTTTAGTCCTGTCCGTCCTAAAATTACTCATGGTCTTCAGTCCCATTCTTAAGTCCTGTTCCTCAGTCCTGAAATGTCTCATGGTCTTCAGACGCATTCCTTATTCCTGTTTCTCAGTCCTGAAATTATTCATGGTCTTCTGTCCCATTCTTTAGTCCTGTCCGTCCTAAAATTACTCATGGTCTTCGGTCCCATTCCAAGTCCTGTTCCTCAGTCCTGAAATTATTCGTGGCCTTCAGTCCCATACTGTGGTCCCGTTCCTCAGTATTGTTATTATTCATTCTCTGCAGTTCTGTTCCACATCGTTTTCCTTAGCCAAGTTCGTTGGTCAAGTTTTTATGTTGCAAAGAAAATTTTACCTTTCTGGCTGTCCTTGGCTTGTTTCCTTCCCGTTGAAAGGTGCCCCAAAGATCATGATAGAAAACGTAGCAATATAATAAATTGAGCGCATTCTCCGTCTGGTCGTGGAGAACTCGGGTTTACTGCAGGATCCTCTTTCTTGGTCTTGCTGTAGTTTATCTTGCTCAGTCCTGTATAGTCAGATACTGCTATCAAGGCAGCTTAAACTTCGTGATTGCATTTGGAAAGCGCTTTCAAATGCACTCTTCACAAACCCTTTTAAAAGGTATTTTGTTTGTTTTCTTTGAATGAAATGCACTTGAATAAGCTTTGAAATGCGGTAATGGCATTTTTTTCCATTGAAAGGGTTGAAAGCATTTGCACAACGGGACTCAAGACGGTTGACTGAATATTCACGTAAACATGGACATTGTTGGAGGAACTTCGATTGAATAATATTAAACACAAACAAATTTTAAAATTATTCCGAAGCAAGTTTTAGTGATCGAGAAGTCTCCCGGTCCTCCGGAAAGCATTTTCAACAGGAAAATCACAGAAATAAAAAATTCTGATCCTCTCGTGAGGGGAATCGATCTCCGGCCTCCCACAACCTGCATCACGAAACAGGAGCCCTTACCAACAGAGCTATTTTCACGGGTTTCAGATTTCGATAATCCCTTTAGGAAAACAATCGGGCGATTGTTCAAACAGGCACCAATGACGCACTTCAAAGAGGGGTTAGCCCCAATTACCCCAGAAGCGAGAGAAGTTTGCAAAAAACGAAAGGGTGATGACACGCCTACCCCACGGTCGGCCGGGCGGCGAAAAAGTCGGAAAAGCGTACCACCTTCGACGTCGGCGGAGCGACTAACACAAAATCGGTTTCCATGGAAATTACCATTTTAGTATAGTAGATTCAGACCTGGATCGCATGGTCAGAAAACCAAAGACATTTACACTGAGCTTAAGACCTTAATGTAATCTTCGAGTAACTCTCTAAGTCGTACAGCCGAAGTCTCTCCTCCCAAGGTACCAGAGCCTCTAAAGGGAAACAGCACGGGGCGTTGAAAATAAGCAACGAAGTGGAGAGAGCGAAAAATTTCACACAGCTCGATTCAGCGACATTTACTATTTAAAAAACGTAGCTGCGAGATTTTCTTTAAAATCAAGAGATGTGTGTTTTCAGCAAGCGTATTACCACGTTTCTCATATTTTTCCCTCTCTTTTCTTTGTTTCTTATTTTCGACTGCCTGTGACCCTTTTAGTCTTAGGTACCCAGGGTACGGGTAACAGGGGCATCTTTTATGCTCTCTGTAAAAGCGTTGGTTTTTTACGAGCCCAAACCCTAACTGAAAGTTTTTTGTACATTCTTTCCTCCACTTTGTAGCTTATGCATAGAAATTTAAAGTCAAAGAGTTTGGAAGCAAATGCCAAGAAAAAAAAAACAGATTAGTCACAGGATAAAACAATTTGAGGGGGGTAAAAAACACCCTCGGTAGGATAAGGGTTAAAAACACAGCATTTAATCTTGGTTTAGAAAGTTTAAAATGAATTTATTTCTTTGAAATTTGAACAATTTTTGCTGATCAAAAGTCATAAAAATTTGATTTGCCTGGACCGAGCCCCTTGAAAAAATTTAACTTTGTTGTAGATAAGAATTTGAAAGTTTGAAACAGATATTTAACTGTCAAAGCCTAAAAACTTGCCCCCTTGTACTTGTAGGCTGGGCAAACGAAAAAACTAGCTTGAAGGCTGACAGTGATAGCTTTTTCTGTAACATGCCTACTCTATACCTTTTGTAGGCAAAGAAAGTTAGGATGAGAGGCTACACTTTTTTTAATAAGCAACTGGACTTTGGTCCAGCCCTCAAGAGTTGCTTAACATATCTAGTATTTTAGCCCTCGCAGAATGACGGGTACCCCTTAAACCCTCTTATTTTGGCTCTTTTCTGGCTTTTCAATGTAACTGACAAGCTTGCAAGGATGTACAGTATGAAGAAAGCTATTTCACCAAAAATTTGAACAAATTTCAGCCCCAGTTGCTTATTGACCAGTTACTTATTAGAGATTAACTTTTTAGTTTTGTAAAATTGGCGCTTTGCTGTTTG
>JACTAT010000981.1:0-11659 GCA_014526335.1 Chrysaora quinquecirrha | reverse complement strand
CTTCAACTGTCAGACTTTTCAAGATTATCATGAACTGTACTTGAAAACCGATGTGTTGCTGTTGGCTGATATATTCGAGTCGTTCAGAGCACAAAGTCTGGAATTCTACGGACTCGATCCTGCACATTATCTAACTGCTCCTTCGCTGGCCTGGGATGCTATGTTGAAGATGACTGGTGTGAAGCTGGAATTGTTATCTGAAGAAAAGAAGGACATTCTACTTATGATTGAAGATGGTATTCGTGGTGGTGTCTCGATAGCAGTGAAACGGCATGCTAAATCAACAGAAAACAACACGCTGATGTATCTGGATGCAAACAATCTCTATGGTTGGGCAATGTCGCAACCAATGCCGTATGGTGGTTTCAAGCAGTTTACACAAGAAGAAATCAGAAATACAAACATCCACGCTTTGCTGACAAGATCGAATGAAGATGTTGGTTATATTCTCAAAGTCGATTTGGAATATCCAGCCGAATTACACGATCATCATGCAGATCTACCATTGGCGCCGCAAAGATTACAAGTTCGAGAAGACATGTTATCTGGACATCAAAGGAACGCTCACGAAGAACTTTTCGATGGAAAAAAGTTTAAGTCAACACCAAAGCTAATACCAAATCTATTCAACAAAGAAGAATACCTCATGCATGAAAGAAATTTGAAGCAGTGTTTGGAATTGGGTTTGAAGCTGACAAAAGTTCATGAAATCATTGAATTCAAGCAAAGTCTATGGTTGAAAGAATACATTGATTTTAATACTCAGAAGAGAACTCGTGCAAGAAACGACTTTGAAAAAGATCTGTTCAAGTTGATGAACAATTCCGTGTTCAGGAAGACGATGGAAAATGTTCGAAATCATGGACGTTTTGAAATCTGTACTGATGGAGAAGTCTTGAGAAAATGGGTAAGAAATCCAAACTTTTACGGAGTAATTGAAATCAACGAAGACACGCTTTTGGTTGAGAAAAAGAAGAAGAAAGTTACACTCAACAAACCAATGTATATTGGTTTCAGCATATTGGATATTAGCAAAACATTGATGTATGATTTCCACTATAACTTTGCAAAGCCAAACCTTCCAAATGTTGAGTTATGCTACATGGATACTGATAGTTTCATCTACGACATACCAATGTCTAAAGATCAAGTCGATAAAGTATTGAAAGATCACGAAGATGGATTCGATTTCAGCAATTATGATAAAGAACATCCAAATTACTCTACAAGAAACAAGAAAGTTATCGGGAAAATGAAAGACGAGCTTGGTGGTGTGGGAATGAAAGAATTTGTTGGATTAAGATCAAAGATGTATAGCTGTCAAATCAATGATGGAAATACAATCAAAAAAGCGAAAGGAATCAAAAAGTATGTTGTGAAGAAGCAAATGAAGCATGAAGATTATGTGAAATGTTTGATGGAAATGAGAGCAGATGCGCACATTCAACGCAACATTGAATCACACTGTCACACCATCTACACTACGGAAAGAAAAAAGACATCGCTGAATCCCTTTGATGATAAAAGATACATTCTTGATGATGGATGTAACACGCTGCCATATGGACATTATTCGCTAGAAAGACGCTGCGAAGAAGTAAACATTGATTGAACTGTTTTAACAAACTATTTTAACAATATTCTAAACTAAACTGTTGTAACAATATTAACAAACTGTTTTAACAAACTGTTTTAACAAACTATTTTAACAAGCTGTTGTAACATTATTCTAAATTGCTGTAACAAATTGTTTTAACAAACTTAAATTATATCTTCGTTTAACATAGTTGTAAACAAATAAATCGTTATCTAACTTGTTATGAATGTTGAAATATTTATTAACCATTGAGTTCATTGAAACGTTTTTTGTTCTATTGATTAGAAAGAATATGCAATGTTGTCCACATGTAGCATTCTCATAGGATTGAACTTGAACCTTGTTATAAGTGAGCTGAAACGGTCTAATAAAATGTAGAAATTCTTTCAACATAGGAGGTTCACCAAACGAATCATAGAAATCCAATCGACCATCATCAGCAATATAGACAGCTACCCAGTGGGTTCCTTTACCAGTAAAATTATCTTCGTTGAAAATAAATGAGCAAGGTAGAGAATGAATGTCGATGTTTTGATTTCATCTTTCCCAAATACACCATGGAAATGAGGTAGCTTTTCACGTTTTACAAGTAAGTTATTAATCGTTATATCATCCATAATTACCAATCTCGAATGATGTTTTATGACTATCAATTTGAATGACTCTATCAAATTCACCCAAAATTACAATGTTCATCAAACTGTCAACAGCGTTTGCAAAATTTATACTGATTCTCAGGTTACCCTCTCTTTTAAGCAAATATTGCTCATCTGCACAGTTTCCTTTTGGTGTCAAATCAAACCCATAGATTGCCGATCCTTGTTTGAATCTATCATAATCAATTAGACTAGGTGAATTATTCAAGCTGGTCACCAAGCGGCTGTAGGCATCAAAGTAATCATCATCATCATAATTCAATCTAAGAGGTGGGGTAATTTCTTGATTGTCAACAGTCACTTGAATGGCAGAAACAGAAACATGTTCAAACTCAAAAGGATTTCCTTCATCCGCTCCATTGAATGATGAATTATCAACCAACGCAAAAAACAATCTGTTTGGAATCTTTCCATTGAACACATTATCTTGAACCCAGTTGGTTGTTGCAGCATTGATTAAGTACAATCATATGATCAGTCTGAGCAGGAATGTCAAACACAACAGTTTGTTTTGAGGCATTGAGAGCAGCAGTTTGTGGAAAATATTCAACATCCTGAAAATACTTGACATCGTTTTGAATTACTGGTGAGCAGAATAAATCCAAACTTTCACTAGGACATTCAATATATTCTGGCTTTATGCTCATTGTTACAATTTCTTCTTCAAAAGTTTCTTCAACAAAGTTTTTCTCAAATCAGGTTGCTTAGCTTTCTTAGCTTGTCTTTTCTTCACTGAATGCTAAGATATGAATATCCAAATCATGGTGCTTTCTTTTATAGATCTTTAGGACGAACTCTTGATTTCTTAGGCATACAGTCGATTTGCTTACCAAGAGACGATTTCTTACCAACAGATGATTTCTTCCAGCATCGATTGACCAATAGGCGATCTTACAGCAGGTGATTTCTGTCGCAGTTTTCTTTACAACATCAGCAATTTCTTCAGTAGCTTTTCTTTTAATTCCTCTCATAGAAGATTTAGTAGTATCTTTTAAATTCTCCAACATTCTCACCAGCTAATATCCGATTAACTGCCTTCTCTCCTTCTTCTTGTAAAACAGGTTTCAAAATTTTCTCGGCAGCTTTTACACCTTGCTTCTTTAAAGTTGGCATTGCAGTTTTAACAGCTCTTTCAAAAATAGATCCAGCTTTCCTGAAAATACTACCTACTCCTCTTCCACGCTGGTAGGTGTAAAAATACGGAGATGATTTGTAAATTGGGAAATCATACATGTTTCCTTCTAAAGTGCAGCAAGAATGTTGTCTTTGTTTTCTAGAATTGTACCTCTTTTCCCAACTCGTTGTAGACTTTTATAGTAAATTCGTTGATATCGTTGTACAACAATGGATAATAGAACAAATTTTCATATTCCACAAAATTTTCAACGGAATGAAGCATAGCAGAGGTGTGCTAATTTTTCCAACTACTCGATAGTCTAACAACGAGCAATATATAAAAATATTCTTCCTTTCTGCATTGACTTGGAAATGTTCATCACCCACCACATCAGTCGTTCCTTCAATAGCTTTGAATTTATAATCTGTTAATGACTTGTCTAGATATGTTCCAGTAAATGGACATGGTGTCCATCTCACATCTCTGTAATAAACATTAATCATGTTATTGTTATATTCTTCTGTAGCTTCAACGAATCCAAACAATTTGCACAAATCTTTTCCCAATGCAACTCTTTTAACATACTTTGGAAAGGTTATCTTGATTTTTGAATCTACAATTGAAAACTTTGGCAGACCTTTGTAAGGCCAACCTACTTCTTTTACATATTCTTTTACTCTTCCTTCTTGTGTGAATGTCTTCATTCATAATTGAGGCAATTTCTCTCATGGTTAATTTATGAACGGCATCTCCAGCTGAGATTTCACCAATAAAGTGACTAAGACGTACGTAATACTTGCGCTTTTTAGCAGCTTGATTCAATTTCTTTGTATAGTCAATCCGACAATTGTCTTCAAATTTAACCGATATATAGTCCAATGTTCCCCAGTTGATGATTTTGAAATCAAATGATTTTATATCAGATCTTGTTACTCTATACGATACAGGATTTATAGTTGATCTGTGGATCGATTTCGAATCTTCAATAACTAGACCCAATAGGGGAACAGCATCCTTTCTTATAATGAAATCACAACAAACAGGACACACTTTTTCATAATTAAATTATCTTCGTTTAACATAGTTGTAAACAAATAAATCGTTATCTAACTTGTTCTGAATGTTGAAATATTTATTAACCATTGAGTTCATTGAAACGTTTTTTGTTCTATTAATTAGAAAGAATATGCAATGTTGTCCACATGTAGCAGTCTCATAGGATTGAACTTGAACCTTGCTATAAGCGAGCTGGAACGGTCTAATAAAGTCTAGAAATTCTTTCAACATAGGAGGTTCGCCAAAGGAATCATAGAAATCCAATCGACCATCATCAGCAATATAGACAGCTACCCAGTGGGTTCCTTTACCAGTAAAATTATCTTCATTGAAAATAAATGAACAAGGTAGAGAATGAATGTCGATGTTTTTGATTTCATCTTTCCCAAATACACCATGGAAATGAGGTAGCTTTTCACGTTTTACAAGTAAGTTATTAATCGTTATATCATCCATAATTACCAATCTCGAATGATGTTTTATGACTATCAATTTGAATGACCCTATCAAATTCACCCAAAATTACAATGTTCATCAAACTGTCAACAGCGTTTGCAAAATTTATACTGATTCTCAGATTACCCTCTCTTTTAAGCAAATATTGCTCATCTGCACAGTTTCCTTTAGGTGTCAAATCAAACCCATAGATTGCCGATCCTTGTTTGAATCTATCATAATCAATTAGACTAGGTGAAATATTCAAGCTGGTCACCTAGCGGCTGTAGGCATCAAAGTAATCATCATCATCATAATTCAATCTAAGAGGTGGTGTAATTTCTTGATTGTCAACAGTCACTTGAATGGCAGAAACAGAAACATGTTCAAACTCAAACGGATTTCCTTCATCCACTCCATTGAATGATGAATTATCAACCAGCGCAAAAAACAATCTGTTTGGAATCTTTCCCTTGAATACATTATCTTGAACCCAGTTGGTTGTTGCGGCATTGATTAAGTAGCTTGCCATATGAGATTGACAGACTGGGTAAACCGCATTCGTTTTCATCAGTGTTCTTTCAATTCCTTTCAATACATCATCTTTAAGATGTATGTGGCGAAGCACCAGTTTCACTTCGGAAATGTACAGACGTGAAGTGTTTCCAGTCTTTCTCATCAAACAAAACACATCACTGTTTGGACTCAATCGCCATTGAAGACGAACGCCAGGCAGCAAGTATTTGCTTTGATTGCAAATGTTAACATGAGGTTTTGTCAACACTTAAACCTTTTCACTATCATCAAATGGTGCAGATCTTGCATTTAAACCCAGATTTTTTACTGATGCTGTTGTTGGAAAACCAACATTTTCTTTGCCAATCGTATCACTGACCCAGTTTGTCATTTTCAAATAGTTTTTAGCTCTGGTTTCATCAAACGTCAGAATTGTTTCCAAGTAAGATTGGTAGGCATACATTCCATTTGCTTCTGTGACGGGAGTGTCATTCAAAACCAGCTCTATCTTCTTCCACATGGATTGACCAATATTATTTATTACTCCAGCAAATTCTGCAGTAGTTTTTCCAATATTACTTCCATCGACTCTTTTAATAGCTAGGGTCGAGACGAAATAAGAATGATTCAAGTCAATCATATGATCAGGCTGAGCAGGAATGTCAAACACAACAGTTTGTTTTGAGGCATTGAGAGCAGCAGTTTGTGGAAAATATTCAACATCTTTAAAATACTTGACATCGTTTTGAATTACTGGTGGACAGAATAAATCCAAACTTTCACTAGGACATTCAGTATATTCTGACTTTATGCTCATTGCTGCAATTTCTTCTTCAACAGTTTCTTCAACAAAGTTTTTTTCAAATCAGGTTTCTTAGCTCTTCCTTTCTTTACCGGCTGCTTAGGTATGAATATCCCTCTCATGGTGCTTTCTTTCATAGATCTTTTAGGACGAACTCTTGATTTCTTACCAGCAGTCGATTTCTTACCAGCAGGTGACTTCTTGACAGACTTCTTCACAACATCGTCGATTTCTTCAGTAGCCTTCCTTTTAATTCCTCTCATAGAAGATTTAGTAGTATCTTTTACAACTTCTCCAACATTCTCACCAGCTAATATCCAATTAACTGCCTTCTCTCCTTCTTCTTCTAAAACAGGTTTCAAAATTTTCTCCGCAGCTTTTACACCTTGTTTCTTTATTTTTGGCATTGCAGCTTTAACAGCTCTTTTAAAAATAGATCCAGCTTTCCTGAAAATACTACCTACTCCTCTTCCATGCTGGTAGGTGTAAAAATACGGAATTGATTTGTAAATTGGGAAATCATACATGTTTTCTTCTAAAGTGTAGCAAGAATGTTGTCTTTGTTTTGTAGAATTGTATCTCTTTTCCCAACTCGTTGTAGACTTTTATAGTAAATTCGTTGATGTCGTTGTATAATAATGGATAGTAGAACAAATTTTCAAATTCCACAAAATTTACGTGCTTGTTAATTTTCAACGGAATGAAGCGTAGCAGCGGCGTGCTAATTTTTGCAACTACTCGATAGTCTAACAAAGAGCAATATATAAACATATTCTTCCCTTCTGCGTTGACTTGGAAATGTTCATCACCCACCACATCAGTCGTTCTTTCGATTGCGTTGAATACATAATCTGTTAATGGCTTGTCTAGAAAAGTTCCAGTAAATGGACATGGTGTCCATCTCACATCTCTGTAATAAACATTATTCATATTTTTATTATATTCTTCTGTAGCTTCAACAAAACCAAACAATTTGCACAAATCTTTTCCCAATGCAACTCTTTTAACATACTTTGGAAAGGTTATCTTGATTTTTGAATCTACAATTGAAAACTGTGGCAGATCTTCGTAAGGCAAACCTAATTCTTTTACATATTCTTTGATTCTCCTCTTGCGCGCGAATGTCTTCATTCATAATTGAAACAATTTCTCTCATTGTTAACTTGTGAACGTCATCTCCCTCTGAGATTTCACCAATAAGGTGACTAAGACGTACATAATACTCGCGCTTATCAGCTGCCTGATTCCATTTCTTTGTATAATCATCAGATATTACCAATCTCACATTCAAATCTTCATTCGCCAGGGTTCATATTTCCCATATTTGAATTCTGCGGGATTAAATACAAATCTATCGCTCAGTTCATAGACCATTTCCACTAATGCCACTTCCCATTTTCCATGTTAATGTAATTGTTCTTTAAGTTTTATTGCTGAATCTGAATCGTTGGTACATGTAAGATAAAAGTCATTAATCATCTTTGCTGAAAAACAAGTCAATCTGACAATTGTCTTCAAATTTATCCGATATATCTTCCAACGTTTCCCAGTTGATGATTTTAATATCAAATGATTTTATATGAGATCTTGTCACTCTATACGATGCAGGATTTATAGTTGATCTATGAATCGATTGCGAATCGTCAATAACTAGACCCAATGGAGGAACAGCATCCTTACTTATAATGAAATCACAACAAACAGCAAACACTTTTTCATTCTCATCTTTTTCTTTTTGATATAGCGTACAAGCAATCATGCTACTTTTCCAACTTGTATCCACTGGAAGTGGATTAATAAAATTTACATGTCTATTATTTAAAGTTACATTCATATTACCGGTCTAATTCTAACTGTTAGTGATGTTTCTCCAATATATTGCTTTGCGGAATAGAGAGATGTTAATTTTATAAGATTCCCATCATCATCTACCAATCTTATTGGAATTTGTTGAAACTGCAACCTCTCCAATGGTTTGAAAATTATATTCTTTGGAGCATAATATCTAACATATGTATTGAGATCTGTATCGTAAAATGTTAGTTTTCTCAAAACTCGTCTTTTCTCAATACCACCAAGATAGTTGCTTTCCAATAGATCGCATTCTATATTTATAGATGTATGTTCATTTAAATGAACACCATCCTTTATTCTACTCAAACAGTTGATCTTTCCTCCGGTTAACGGATCACCATCTGCCTTCTTCTTATATACAATCAGATACATAGCCTGGTGAGGTTGTATGCTATCAGAAGTCTTGTATTCAAAGTATGTTAATGTTGAACCATTTGGCAATGTGTGATTCATTTGATCTTCCAAACCGAGGAAATGTGCCAAAGGTCTTGAAAATTTCATGAGAAGTGCACTGGTAAATTTCAGTCGCTTTCCTTGATATGTTGAATATCCCAATGATTTCAAATCATCTTTCATTTCGAACTGTATCTTTCCATCAATCAATGATACTGATAACATGTTTTCAACTCATAAGCAAACTCTGGGAAATTCAATACCCTGTCATTGAAAAGCCTTTTGAATTCATAATACATGAGAGTATTATCACGTGTTTCTCTTTATCAAGGTAGATTTTTCATTAAAAAATCATTTATACCCCAATCAATCAATTTTCCTCTTCATCCGTGACTGTTACATACTCATTTGCTATTGAAAACCAATATTGATCTTGCAGTGATTTTCTCCTCTATCCGGCAACGTCATTTGTAACAATGCCATTTCCCACTATCTGTTGTTGTTTAATTGAAATACGTGAGGTAAATCAACTGTGAAATCTACTAATTTCATTCTATCGGTAGCAAATCCCGAAGGAAGAACTAAATCAAATTCTTCATCAATCATATTGTCTCCAATTGACTTTCAGCTACCCACTCATCAAATTGTGGAGGATAACCTCTCCATCTGATTAAATAGAAGTTTTTGCCCCTCTTCTTCTTAGTTTTCAACACTTGCTCGACAACAAATGTTTTTGGAAGATACACACGCTGTAGCTCTTCTTTATAGAAACGATCAACTATCTTTTCACCTTGTAGATCTTCAATTTCATACATTACTGGATATCTTTCTTTAAAGACTTTACTGATCTTGAATATTTCTTCGGTATAATTTTGCAAGTAACCTTTCTCTAACATTCTCTTTTTCAAACTCAATCTTACATAATCTCCAGTTTTGAAAAGCTTTTTATTTTTTCTGGTTTCTTTTTTAAACAATCTTTTTCGAACAGTGTCAACATTGCCTTGGTTGACTTCAGAAGGTCTCATACCAATAGATCTGTGGTATGTATTATTGTATGAGTTGACAAAATCTTGCAAATTATCAATATATCTCAACGTATTTTGTGCTGTAAAGTATCTATACATTCGTCCTTTTAATGTTCTGTTAAATCGTTCAACAATTGCTGCCTTTACTTCATTATTTGCAGTGTAAAATCCAATATCGTTTTTCTTCAACAAAGTTTGGAATTCTTTGTTTATAAACTCGCTGCCTTTGTGGGATCGTACCTTTTTAGGTTTTCTTTCTGATAAAATTTCTTTAAACGCATTGACAATTTCTTTTGCAGTTTTTCTTTTGAGAGGTTTTACCCACGCATACTTGCTAAAAGTATCAATACAGCATAAGAGGAATGTAATGTTGTCGTTTTCTTTTTTCAAATGCATCATATCAACAAGATCACATTCCCACAAATAGTCAATGTTATTGGTTAGTATCCGCTCCCGTTTAAAGTTCTTCCTACTTGGTTTGTGCAGCGAATAGGCAAGACTAGTTTTACTCCATTCTTCAACATCTTTCCTTTTCAAATTAGGAATTACTTTTTTGAATTCCCTATACGCTTTATCTAAACCCCCGAGAGAACCCGGAACAGAAGGATCAGAATATAACTTTTCTAAACTCATTATAAATCAATTAACAATTCCAACAATTTAACATTTGTACACTTTTTTCTTCGTCGCTTTCTTTTCTTGCACTTTCTTCCTTTATTTATAACCTTTTTAGGCTTTTTCTTCACTGGTTCATCGTCAGATTTGCTTGGCTCCATGACTATCTTTTCAAAAGAATCCATTTTGACTGTCTTATAGAATTGTTGATCTCTATTTATAACCTTTTTTAGACTTGTACACCACTAAAGGAGCTTCACTAGGGAAAATATTAGTGCGAAATCTCATATCTTCTCCAATCGACTGTGTGAAATCACAAAGTAAGTAGCCGTATATTCTTGCTGTTGCATCATTGTAAATGTCAAGGAATGTTTTTGGAGATGAGGGCATAATTTGTCGTGCAAGAAATCTAATTTGACTTCTATCTCGAGGATTCTTGAAAAGAACTTGATACTGAGTATTGAGAGCTAAATTTCTCATTTCTGTTCCTCTTGGAAAAGGGTTTTGCATCATAACAATTACATTGATATTTAGATGAGATCTTCCTTTTGTGAACAATTTTCCCAAATCTTTAAAGTTGGCAATTTCATGCATTAAATCATCGACAACAATAGTTAATCTTTTGTCCGATCTTTCGATTTCTTCGTACAAGTTTTAAGGTAGCTCAGTAATAAATCTACAATTCCCGTTAAAACTTTTTTTAACGCGCTCAAACAATTCCGGTTGATTTGTTCCCGAGATCCACATAAGATTGGGATATTTTCTGCCATTATCAATTATATTGTTATAATTTTTCAACAGATTTTCTACCCAAGTCGTTTTACCGCTTCCGTTTACTCCAGATAAAATCAAAGAAAAAGGTGCTTTAAATCTCAAATCATAACTCATATTTATAACAAATTTTAAACATCTCATACAACAGGTAACATCTATTTATAATAAATTCTTTACATTTAGCTACAACATTGAACTAATACCTATAACATTGAACTAATATCCATAACATCGAAATACTATCTATAACACCAAACTAATGTTCACCTTCATTTTAAACATCTCATGAATAACAACTGTATAACAACGTTCAGTCTAGGCAAATGCCATGATGAAATTGTTTATTATTCTGCTCAATATTTGCAACAGGTACATCGATGTGAAGAGACTTGGATGAGATAATTCATCATGCATATTTTCAACTCTGGATTTGATTGTTTGATTCAGTCGACCATTCTTCTTCTTCAGCTCATCAAACATTGACTTCTTAAACGATTCTTTCCCTTCAGCCAGCATGTCGGAGTTGACATAACTAATGTGAAATGATAGAAATCTAAAAGCATTATGTACCATACAATCTTGCTTATGATCAGCAGCATCAATTTGTTTTGCCCACATCTCTGTAGTTGCACACTTTTCACAATACTCTTTTGCTTTGTTGAAAATGTATTTCAGGAGAATTTCGGCATATGCTTCTTGCACTTGAACATGAATCTTTGCGGATCTTCTTCTTGTTTCTTTTCTTCTTTTGAATCTGCTCATCATCATCACTAGCTGGTCTTTTCCGGGATGGTTGTGGAAGCATTTTCAGATCAGCAA
>JACTAT010000980.1:0-11712 GCA_014526335.1 Chrysaora quinquecirrha | reverse complement strand
TGATACCAAAGCACCTAAAATCGCCCATTTTTGGGCAAAAAGGCAAGGCTATACTAAGGCAAAATGGCCAAAAATCGCCCAAAACCCAAGATATCGAAAATTCCCCAAAAGCTCCCTAAATGTCACTCAAAGTCTATAAAAGGACTCCAAACCCTTTATAAGGCTAAAATAAAGCTTTTGGTTTGATAAAATAATGATACCAAAACACCTAAAAATCGCCCACTTTTCGACAAAAAGGCAAGGCTATACTAAGGCAAAAAGGCCAAAAATCGCCCAAAACCCAAGATATCGAAAATTCCCCAAAAGCTCCCTAAATGTCACTCAAAGTCTATAAAAAGACTCCAAACCCTTTATAAGGCTAAAATAAAGCTTCTGGTTTGATAAAATAATGATACCAAAGCACCTTAAAATCGCCCATTTTTGGGCAAAAAGGCAAGGCTATACTAAGGCAAAAAGGCCAAAAATCGCCCAAAACCCAAGATATCGAAAATTCCCCAAAAGCTCCCTAAATGTCACTCAAAGTCTATAAAAAGACTCCAAACCCTTTATAAGGCTAAAATAAAGCTTCTGGTTTGATAAAATAATGATACCAAAGCACCTAAAAATCGCCCATTTTTGGGCAAAAAGGCAAGGCTATACTAAGGCAAAATGGCCAAAAATCGCCCAAAACCCAAGATATCGAAAATTCCCCAAGAGCTCCCTAAATGTCACTCAAAGTCTATAAAAGGACTCCAAACCCTTTATAAGGCTAAAATAAAGCTTTTGGTTTGATAAAATAATGATACCAAAACACCTAAAAATCGCCCACTTTTCGGCAAAAAGGCAAGGCTAAGGCAAATTGGCCAAAAATCGCCCAAAACCCAAGATATCGAAAATTCCCCAAAAGCTCCCTAGATGTCACTCAAAGTCTATAAAAGGACTCCAAACCCTTTATAAGGCTAAAATAAAGCTTTTGGTTTGATAAAATAATGATACCAAAACACCTAAAAATGGCCCACTTTTCGGCAAAAAGGCAAGGCTATACTAAGGCAAAATGGCCAAAAATCGCCCAAAACCCAAGATATCGAAAATTCCCCAAAAGCTCCCTAAATGTCACTCAAAGTCTATAAAAAGACTCCAAACCCTTTATAAGGCTAAAATAAAGCTTCTGGTTTGATAAAATAATGATACCAAAGCACCTAAAAATCGCCCATTTTTGGGCAAAAAGGCAAGGCTATACTAAGGCAAAATGGCCAAAAATCGCCCAAAACCCAAGATATCGAAAATTCCCCAAAAGCTCCCTAAATGTCACTCAAAGTCTATAAAAGGACTCCAAACCCTTTATAAGGCTAAAATAAAGCTTTTGGTTTGATAAAATAATGATACCAAAACACCTAAAAATCGCCCACTTTTCGACAAAAAGGCAAGGCTATACTAAGGCAAAAAGGCCAAAAATCGCCCAAAACCCAAGATATCGAAAATTCCCCAAAAGCTCCTAAATGTCACTCAAAGTCTATAAAAGACTCCAAACCCTTTATAAGGCTAAAATAAAGCTTCTGGTTTGATAAAATAATGATACCAAAGCACCTTAAAATCGCCCATTTTTGGGCAAAAGGCAAGGCTATACTAAGGCAAAAGGCCAAAATCGCCCAAAACCCAAGATATCGAAAATTCCCAAAAGCTCCCTAAATGTCACTCAAAGTCTATAAAAGACTCCAAACCCTTTATAAGGCTAAAATAAAGCTTCTGGTTTGATAAAATAATGATACCAAAGCACCTAAAATCGCCCATTTTTGGGCAAAAGGCAAGGCTATACTAAGGCAAAATGGCCAAAATCGCCCAAAACCCAAGATATCGAAAATTCCCCAAGAGCTCCCTAAATGTCACTCAAAGTCTATAAAGGACTCCAAACCCTTTATAAGGCTAAAATAAAGCTTTTGGTTTGATAAAATAATGATACCAAAACACCTAAAATCGCCCACTTTTCGGCAAAAGGCAAGGCTAACTAAGGCAAATTGGCCAAAAATCGCCCAAAACCCAAGATATCGAAAATTCCCCAAAAGCTCCCTAGATGTCACTCAAAGTCTATAAAAGGACTCCAAACCCTTTATAAGGCTAAAATAAAGCTTTTGGTTTGATAAAATAATGATACCAAAACACCTAAAAATGGCCCACTTTTCGGCAAAAAGGCAAGGCTATACTAAGGCAAAATGGCCAAAAATCGCCCAAAACCCAAGATATCGAAAATTCCCCAAAAGCTCCCTAAATGTCACTCAAAGTCTATAAAAAGACTCCAAACCCTTTATAAGGCTAAAATAAAGCTTCTGGTTTGATAAAATAATGATACCAAAGCACCTAAAAATCGCCCATTTTTCGGCAAAAAGGCAAGGCTATACTAAGGCAAAATGGCCAAAAATCGCCCAAAACCCAAGATGTCGAAAATTCCCCAAAAGCTCCCTAAATGTCACTCAAAGTCTATAAAAGGACTCCAAACCCTTTATAAGGCTAAAATAAAGCTTTTGGTTTGATAAAATAATGATACCAAAACACCTAAAAATCGCCCACTTTTCGGCAAAAAGGCAAGGCTATACTAAGGCAAAATGGCCAAAAATCACCCAAATTCCAAGATATCGAAAATTCCCTAAAAGCTCCCTAAGTGGTCCTCAAAGTCTATAAAAGGATTCCAACCCCTTTATAAGGCTAAAATAAAGCTTCTGGTTGATAAAATAATAATACCAAAACACCTAAAAATCGCCCACTTTTCGGCAAAAAGGCAAGGCTATACTAAGGCAAAATGGCCGAAAATCGCCCAAAACCCAAGGTATCAAAAATTCCCTAAAAGCTCCCTAAATGTCACTCAAAGTCTATAAAAAGACTCCAAACCCTTTATAAGGCTAAAATAAAGCTTCTGGTTTGATAAAATAATGATACCAAAGCACCTAAAAATCGCCCATTTTTGGGCAAAAGGGCAAGGCCATACTAAGGCAAAATGGCAAAAAATCGCCAAAATTCCAAGGCATCGAAAATTCTTCAAAAAAATCCCTAAATGATCCTCAAAGGCTATAAAAGGACTCCAACCCTTTTATGAGGCTGAAATAAAGCTTTTTGTTTGATAAAATGATAATACCAAAACCCTAAAAATCGCACATTTTTGGGCAAAAAGGCAAGGCTATACTAAGGCAAAATGGCAAAAAATGGCCAAAATTCCAAGGTATTGAAAAGTCTTCAAAAAATCCCTAAATGATCCTCAAAGGCTATAAAAGGACTCCAACCCCTTTATAACGCTATAATAAAGCCGCTGGTTTGATGAAAAACTTGATACCAAAACCCCTAAAAATCGCCCATTTTTCGGCAAAATGGCAAGGCTATACTAAGGCAAAATGGCCAAAAATCACCCAAATTCCAAGATATCGAAAATTCCCTAAAAGCTCCCTAAATGGTCCTCAAAGTCTATAAAAGGATTCCAACCCCTTTATAAGGCTAAAATAAAGCTTCTGGTTGATAAAATAATAATACCAAAACACCTAAAAATCGCCCATTTTTCGGCAAAAAGGCAAGGCTATACTAAGGCAAAATGGCTAAAATCGCCAAAATTCCAAGGTATCCAAAATTCCCAAAAGCTCCCTAAATGAGCCTCAAAGTCTATAAAGGACTCCAACCCCTTTATAGGGCTAAAATAAAACTTCTGGTTTGATAAAATAATGATACCAAAACACCTAAAAATCGCCCACTTTTCGGCAAAAAGGCAAGGCTATACTAAGGCAAAATGGCCAAAAATCGACCAAAATTCAAGGTATCGAAAATTCCCCAAAAGCTCCCTAAATGGTCCTCAAAGTCTATAAAGGACTCAAACCCTTTATAAGGCTAAAATAAAGCTTCTGGTTTGATAAAATAATGATACCAAAACACCTAAAAATCGCCCATTTTTGGGCAAAAGGGCAAGGCCATACTAAGGCAAAATGGCAAAAAATCGCCAAAATTCCAAGGCATCGAAAATTCTTCAAAAAAATCCCTAAATGATCCTCAAAGGCTATAAAAGGACTCCAACCCTTTTATGAGGCTGAAATAAAGCTTTTTGTTTGATAAAATGATAATACCAAAACCCTAAAATCGCACATTTTTGGGCAAAAGGCAAGGCTATACTAAGGCAAAATGGCAAAAATGGCCAAAATTCCAAGGTATTGAAAAGTCTTCAAAAAATCCCTAAATGATCCTCAAAGGCTATAAAAGGACTCCAACCCCTTTATAACGCTATAATAAAGCCGCTGGTTTGATGAAAAACTTGATACCAAAACCCCTAAAAATCGCCCATTTTTCGGCAAAATGGCAAGGCTATACTAAGGCAAAATGGCCAAAAATCACCCAAATTCCAAGATATCGAAAATTCCCTAAAAGCTCCCTAAATGGTCCTCAAAGTCTATAAAAGGATTCCAACCCCTTTATAAGGCTAAAATAAAGCTTCTGGTTGATAAAATAATAATACCAAAACACCTAAAAATCGCCCATTTTTCGGCAAAAAGGCAAGGCTATACTAAGGCAAAATGGCTAAAAATCGCCAAAATTCCAAGGTCTCCAAAATTCCCCAAAAGCTCCCTAAATGAGCCTCAAAGTCTATAAAAGGACTCCAACCCCTTTATAGGGCTAAAATAAAACTTCTGGTTTTATAAAATAATGATACCAAAACACCTAAAAATCGCCCATTTTTCGGCAAAAAGGCAAGGCTATACTAAGGCAAAATGGCCGAAAATCGCCCAAAACCCAAGGTATCAAAAATTCCCTAAAAGCTCCCTAAATGTCACTCAAAGTCTATAAAAGGACTCCACACCCTTTATAAGGCTTAAATAAAGCTTCTGGTATGATAAAATAATGATACCAAAGCACATAAAAATCGCCCATTTTTGGGCAAAAAGGCAAGGCTATACTAAGGCAAAATGGCCAAAAATCGCCCAAAAAACAAGATATCGAAAATTCCCCAAAAGCTCCCTAAGTGTCACTCAAAGTCTATAAAAGGACTGCAAACCCTTTATAAGGCTAAAATAAAGCTTTTGGTTTGATAAAATAATGATACCAAAACACCTAAAAATCGCCCACTTTTCGGCAAAAAGGCAAGGCTATACTAAGGCAAAATGGCCAAAAATCGCCCAAAACCCAAGGTTTCGAAAATTCCCCAAAAGCTCCCTAAATGAAGTAAAGCTTCTGGTTTGATAGGATAATGATACTAAAGCACCTAAATATCGCCCATTTTTCGGCAAAAAGGCAAGGCTATACTAAGGCAAAATGGCTAAAAATCGCCAAAATTCCAAGGTCTCGAAAATTCCCCAAAAGCTCCCTAAATGTCACTCAAAGTCTATAAAAGGACTCCAAACCCTTTATAAGGCTAAAATAAAGCTTTTGGTTTGATAAAATAATGATACCAAAACACCTAAAATCGCCCACTTTTCGGCAAAAGGCAAGGCTATACTAAGGCAAAATGGCCAAAAATCGCCCAAAACCCAAGATATCGAAAATTCCCCAAAAGCTCCTAAATGTCACTCAAAGTCTATAAAGGACTCCAAACCCTTTATAAGGCTAAAATAAAGCTTTTGGTTTGATAAAATAATGATACCAAAACACCTAAAAATCGCCCACTTTTCGGCAAAAAGGCAAGGCTATACTAAGGCAAATTGGCCAAAAATCGCCCAAAACCCAAGATATCGAAAATTCCCCAAAAGTTCCCTAGATGTCACTCAAAGTCTATAAAAGGACTCCAAACCCTTTATAAGGCTAAAATAAAGCTTTTGGTTTGATAAAATAATGATACCAAAACACCTAAAAATCGCCCACTTTTCGGCAAAAAGGCAAGGCTATACAAAGGCAAAATGGCCAAAAATCGCCCAAAGCCCAAGATATCGAAAATTCCCCAAAAGCTCCCTAAATGTCACTCAAAGTCTATAAAAAGACTCCAAACCCTTTATAAGGCTAAAATAAAGCTTCTGGTTTGATAAAATAATGATACCAAAACACTTAAAAATCGCCCACTTTTCGGCAAAAAGGCAAGGCTATACTAAGGCAAAATGGCCAAAAATCGCCCAAAACCCAAGATATCGAAAATTCCCTAAAAGCTCCCTAAATGTCACTCAAAGTCTATAAAAGGACTCCACACCCTTTATAAGGCTAAAATAAAGCTTTTGGTTTGATAAAATAATGATACCAAAACACCTAAAAGTCGCCCACTTTTCGGCAAAAAGGCAAGGCTATACTAAGGCAAAATGGCCAAAAATCGCCCAAAACCCAAGATATCGAAAATTCCCCAAAAGCTCCCTAAATGTCACTCAAAGTCTATAAAAGGACTCCACACCCTTTATAAGGCTAAAATAAAGCTTTTGGTTTGATAAAATAATGATACCAAAACACCTAAAAATCGCCCATTTTTCGGCAAAAAGGCAAGGCTATACTAAGGCAAAATGGCTAAAAATCGTCAAAATTCCAAGGTCTCCAAAATTCCCCAAAAGCTCCCTAAATGAGCCTCAAAGTCTATAAAAGGACTCCAACCCCTTTATAGGGCTAAAATAAAACGTCTGGTTTGATAAAATAATGATACCAAAACACCTAAAAATCGCCCATTTTTCGGCAAAAAGGCAAGGCTATACTAAGGCAAAATGGCCAAAAATCGCCCAAAACCCAAGGTATCAAAAATTCCCTAAAAGCTCCCTAAATGTCACTCAAAGTCTATAAGGACTCCACACCCTTTATAAGGCTAAAATAAAGCTTCTGGTATGATAAAATAATGATACCAAAGCACATAAAAATCGCCCATTCTTGGGCAAAAAGGCAAGGCTATACTAAGGCAAAATGGCCAAAAATCGCCCAAAACCCAAGATATCGAAAATTCCCCAAAAGCTCCCTAAATGAAGTAAAGCTTCTGGTTTGATAAGATAATGATACTAAAGCACCTAAAAATCGCCCATTTTTCGGCAAAAAGGCAAGGCTATACTAAGGCAAAATGGCTAAAAATCGCCAAAATTCCAAGGTCTCGAAAATTCCCCAAAAGCTCCCTAAATGGTCCTCAAAGTCTATAAACGGACTCCAACCCCCCTTATAAGGCTAAAACAAAGCTTCTGGTTTGATAAAATTATGATACCAAAACACCAAAAATCGCCCATCTTTCGGCAAAAAGGCAAGGCTATACTTAGGCAAAATGGCCAAAAATCGCCAAAATTCCAAGGTATCGAAAAGTCCCCAAAAACTTCCTAAATGATCCTCAAAGGCTATAAAAGGACTCCAACCCCTTTATAAAGCTATAATAAAGCCTCTGGTTTGATAAAAAACATGATATCAAAACCCCTAAAAATCGCCCATTTTTGGGCAAAAGGGCAAGGCTATACTAAGGCAAAATGGCCAAAAATCGCCCAAAACCCAAGGTATCAAAATTTCCCCAAAAGCTCCCTAAATGGTCCTCAAAGTCTATGAAAGGACCCCAACCCATTTATAAGGCTAAAATAAAGGTATTGGTTTGATAAAATTATGATATCAAAAAACACCAAAAAATCGCCCATTTTTCGGCAAAAAGGCAAGGCTAGTTGTGCTTTCCTCTCAGTTTCGTCTAAAATTTTTCTACTAATAACACAGTTAAAAAAATTTAAATCACACACAGTGCACGCAATGTCAACAAAGCAAACACGTAATTAAACTCAAATACGCCTAAATTTGTTTGGGTTCCTTGAAAAAGTCAGAGTTCAAACACAAGCAATCGAGATTTAGTGAGTATAATATTTTTTCATGAAGGACATTTCAAATTGAAGTTTTGGAGTTTTCTGTTGAATAGGAGAAAAGGAAGGATTATTGAATTTACCCAGGAGTAATTTTGCATAAGATAGGATTTTAATTAATTGCAGACAGCTCATAAACATTTTGTGAAATTATAGCTCAAGTTGACAGAGCACAGTCTGAGATATCCCTCACTTTTATGTATACGACTTGCTCACTATGGTATGGTGATAATGATGATGAAGATTGTGATAATTATGATGATTGTTGCCAATGAAACTTTCAGCTCAGACAAATGTATTGATTAGTTTCTTGGGTCTCCTTACTCAACAGAAAATATCCGAATTTTACCAACAGCTTTGTATCTTCAATCAATGATTGTTTTTATTTTGCTGATGATGTTTATTTCAATAGACTAGCTTTTAACTTTAAGCCTGCTACGGAGGCAGCCAGTTTTACCATAGTACCAGATTAGCCTTGGCAAGACAAGATTCTTCCTCCCAAGAGTTCATCGCCTTGACGGGAACCATGTGACCTGTCTACCATCGCTGAACTTTCGCTAGAGTCCGTACACGCTTTTTTATAAGGAACCACTTTATAAGGAACCTGCATGTAGAAGGCCCGAAAATTTAAAGAACTTATACTACTAAAGAGAAAATCATTAAGGAACTTTTCATGATTGAATATTTTTATCACTGCAAACAATCAAGAATTAGAAAGCCCGTTCCATTCATTTGCAGTCGAAAACACATTAATTGTACTTTGCGCATGTATCAAATGTTTCCTTGAGTAGTTTCGAGCTTTGCTTACATGCAAATAGTCATTAAACTGCTATGTGCAGTTAAAATTAAGGAACTATTAAGGAACTTTTGGAACTACAATCGTCTCAACAAAGGTTAAAAATAAGGAACTTTAAGAACTAGGCCTTGAGCTAAGTTCTTTATAAAAAAACAAATATTTTGCGTGTAAGACAAGGTAGAGCTTGATAGATAAACAGCAGTTACAACAACTTACATAACTGCTTCCAGTGAGTCCTTGGAAAAAAAAGAAGCTTCGTCAACTACATAAAATGCCCAAAAAATCGATAATTTGGCTTCGGATACGTTTTATGCAAATTGAAGTTATGTTAGAAACTGACGCAAGGGTCAGTTTACCAGTTTACTCCTTGAAATGTGTTATTGTTATGAATTGAGAAAAACCTCGTAACATTAGCGACAGTGAATTTTCCCTTGAGAAAATGGACGTTTTGAACTTAGACTTGCGAATCTGAATCGTTCCTGAACCAAGTTCGGTCACTTACTAGTCCGGGCAAGAGTATCGCAAATGACTCGAATTAGGCTAAGAAATTAATCTGGCCAAGGGTATCATTGTTCAGTATAAGTCTAGCGAAGGGTATTACTTTTTTAAGAAATTCGTCCAGCCAAGGATGTCATTCTCGTAGAAATTATTCTAGCCAACGTCCCCACATTGAAATACTCGTGGTGGGCCCCTATAGGGGTTGCGTAGGGAGGCTGGCTGGTTACTAGAGGCTCAAAGGGAAATAGAGAGTGAAGCGGAGTAAATTGGCTTCTTCTTCATTCTATCTTTTCCTCAATCCATATTTTCATTGCCTGACCCATTTCAGGCCCTATCACCTAGAGTAGAGATGCGGCATCTTAGACTTATTCCATGAGTCCCTCTCTTCGCAAACAGCAGCAACAACAACAAAAACCAAGAGTTGAATCAAAGAAGAGCTAGTTTGAGCGGTTTTGAGTTCGTTTGTTAGCCGTTAGCGATAACTAGGACTCGTGTAATAAGTCTAGCGGCATCTTCCTGTCCAGTGAAATTCAGTCAGTAACTCGGAAACTTCGCGGAATTATTGTGCTATGTTTATGCGTTGTCTATGCTAATAGAAAGTAAGGCAAAGATCAAACACCGAACAAGGATTGACAAGGAAACTCAAAAGCATGCAATTTACAATTTGCAACATGTACAGTAATTACCTACAAACATTTCTCATCTACTATAATTACGTTATGCAGCAGAAGAAAAGTCAATTCGAGAGTCAATTTCAGTCCAGTATCTCTATTTAGCGTTATTCAACACATCCAAATTGATAAGCCAAATTTTGCACCATTTAGAATTCACAGCTCGACGCTTGGACTCGACTCCATCCAGACGTATTTCTAGAAAACATAAAACTACAGGTGAAACTCTTATCAAAGTCTTCTTACTTCAAGACAATGAAACAATTCCAACTTTAAAAATTAATGATAAAGTTGTTAATAAATGAAAAGGGAAAAATTCTGTGTTATCTAAAATAATAGCTGGTAACACATTGCTTTGTCAACTTTAATGAAATGTGAGCCATTCAAAATCCAATCTAGCTCAAAGTTTAATATTTGATGAACAAAGCTATGAGATAGCTTATCAAACTAATTAGAGAAGAAAGTAAGAAAAATGAATAAGCTCGAAACTAAATCTTAGATGTATTAGTTAGTTACTTTTTAATGAGGTTATACGGAGTCTTGAGCTTTAAACCGAAAACGTTTTTCCTGACAAACAAATGCCAAATATTTGACAACAGATGTTTGATCCTTTTGCCAGGGAGAAGTGGATCGACGGAACGCATTAAGGTGGGGCATTCAGGTATAGGTAAGGAGCTTGAGCTTTGACCTAATCAATTAATCCCCCCAACTCGGGAAACCCTGTCAGGAAGTTGAGCGGGAGTGCATCAGCCATTAATCCCCCCAACTCGGGATGGAATGTCAGGAAGTTGGGCGTTAGTGCATCAGCCACAAATGAATAGCCTCCAAGGGGCCAAAGGAGCACATGCTTAACCTATTGCCTACAGCCCCTTAGCTTTATAAAGGGATAAACTACTCTTATAGACAGTGCGTAGAACAGGAAAAGGATTTCCGGCCCATGTGCTCGAATGGACACCCCCGGCTCTCTAGCCTCTGCAAACCCATGAACTGCCTGACTAAGACAGTGGTTTTAAGGTCGGTGACTAATGCACCTGTCCCACCGCGGAAGGAGCGGTGAGAAAGAGGAGTAATAGGAGAAACTAGCAAAAAGAAAGAGAGAGAGAGAGAGAGCAGAGGGAGGGTGGGAAGGGCGTTTCAATAATAGTTCCAATTGATGAAATCAAATCTGTAACGCTGAGCATGCAACATGAAAACGGTTTTGCTTGATAAACAGATGCCAAATATTTGACAACAGATGTTTGATCCTTTTGCTAGGGAGAAGTGGATAGGGAGCGAATTAAGGTGGGGCATTTAGGTATAGATAAGGAGCTTGAGCTTTGACCTCATCAATAAATCCCCCAACTCGAGAAACCCTGTCAGGAAGTTGGCCGGGAGTGAATCAGCCACAAATGAGCAGTCTCCAAAGGACTTGTGAGCGAGCCCTTAAAAACCTACTTACAGCCCCCGTAGCCACTCCTGCCAAGGGGTGGTAAGCAAATAGGTCAGTAATGGAAGTCGAACCCAAGCCCCTCATGGCAGTATTAACTGCTCATTAAACCGAGATTTATGTGATATTTAAATGCTTAAAATTTTCTAAAAATGTAGAGCCAAGAAAAAGTTACGGTCTCAAGGTCACTGACCGGAGGAAGGTCAACCAGAACAAAAGAAAATCTGATGCCACACCTAAGACACGCCTATTTTTCATTGTTTAGTGAGGAAGGTTTTCAGCTAGGGGTTTTTTTGTCTGGAGGAAGGTTGAACACTGGACTCTGTAAAAATGGATCACTAGCGAGTCTCAAAGATTAGGGACCTTGGTACCTCGTTCAACGGTGCCTCATGGTTCTGGATGGTTTCATGTTTTCCTGGTTTTAGTCTGTATTCGTTATAAATACACATAATTACATATAGAGCGTAGCTTACCTGGATCACATTGAAATGCCTTTATTTGTAAATCACACCTAAAGTGTCTGATTAATATGCATCAAGTTTCAAATTCAGAGCCTCAGAGGCATTCTTCGGGACTTCTGACTCTAAAAATTCA
>JACTAT010000098.1:0-46920 GCA_014526335.1 Chrysaora quinquecirrha | reverse complement strand
ACATTATTAATGCCCCAGAGACTATTTAGGGGGTTTTTGGTAATATTCCATGTTTGTTTTTAATGAAAAAGGCCTTTTTCGAAACCCTTGACTTAGGCCAATTTTTGGCCATTTAGCAAGGCTATAGACTTGCCTTTTTGGCGATTTTTTGGCGAAAACTTTTCATCCTTAATCAATCTATTCTGATAGAAAAACACATTATTAATGCCCCAGAGACTATTTAGGGGGTTTTTGGTAATATTCCATGTTTATTTTTAATGAAAAAGGCCTTTTTCGAAACCCCTGACTTAGGCCAATTTTTGGCCATTTAGCAAGGCTATAGACTTGCCTTTTTGGCGATTTTTTGGCGAAAACTTTTCATCCTAAATCCATCTTTTCTGATAGAAAAACACATTGTTGACCCCCGAAAGACTATTTAGGGGGTATCTAGTAATATTCCATGTTTATTTTGAAAGAAAAAGGCCTTTTTCAAAACCCCTAATTTTGGCCTATTTTTTGCCATTCAGCAAGGCTATAGACTTGCCTTATTGGCGATTTCTTGGCGAAATTTTTTCATCCTAAATCCATCTTTTCTGATAGAAAAACACATTGTTAACCCCCGAGAGACTATTTAGGGGTTTTTGGTAATATTCCATGTTTATTTTTTAACCCTAATCCTACCGGGCTTTTTTTGATCTAACACAGATGGGGAGGGGTGGATTCCACCCCCCCTCCATAAATTGCTGTCCAGTAGAGCTAGAGCAATGAAACTTGGCACAGGCATTGGCCAATGTATTAGGAGTAATGTTGGTAAATTGGGCGTCTCCCACTTCTATTATGACGTCATTGTGACATCATAATCAAAACATGCTATCGACGTCGGTCAAAAATCGACCTTCCTTAATATCAATAGAAATCCGGAAATTTCTTTACATTTTGTTGCTAGTAACTATTTTCTCTTACCTTGCAAAGATTCAGTCAGTTCTGGTAAGATTTACTGGTAGAAATTGGCATTTATATGTGGTTTTGTCATGACCGCTTTCCATATAAGGCAATGTCACGTGACCCATTGTTATTATTTTGGGAATTTTTTGTATCATATTGTAGCTTATACATATAGGCTTAAAGTCAGCCTGGTTTGGAAGCTTACATCCATCACATAAAAAACAGTTTCAAGAAAAGCTTGAGGGGGGGGTGGATTCCTTATTCAAAACCCCACCCCCGGTAGGATTAGGGTTAAATGACTTAGGCCAATTTTTGGCCATTTAGCAAGGCTATAGACTTGCCTTTTTTGGCGTTTTTTTGGCGAAAATTTTTCATCCTAAATCAATCTTTTCTGATAGAAAAACACATTATTAACCCATTAGAGACTATTTAGGGGGTTTTGGTAATATTCCATGTTTAATTTTAAAGAAAAAGGCCTTTTTCAAAACCCCTGACTTAGGCAAATTTTTGGCCATTAAGCAAGACTTGCCTTTTTGGCGATTTTTTGACTATAGACTTGCCTTTTTGGCGATTTTTTGGCGAAATTTTTTCATCCTAAATCAATCTTTTCTGATAGAAAAACACATTATTAATGCCCCAGAGACTATTTAGGGGGTTTTTGGTAATATTCCATGTTTATTTTTAATGAAAAAGGCCTTTTTCAAAACACCTGACTTAGGCCAATTTTTGGCCATTTAGCAAGACTATAGACTTGCCTTTTTGGCGATTTTTTGGCGAAATGTTTTCATCCTAAATCAATCTTTTCTGATAGAAAAACACATTATTAACCCCCAGAGACTATTTAGGGGGCTTTTGGTAATATTCCATGTTTAATTTTAAAGAAAAAGGCCTTTTTCGAAACCCCTGACATAGGCCAATTTTTGGCCATTTAGCAAGACTATAGACTTGCCTTTTTGGCGTTTTTTTGGCGAAAATTTTTCATCCTAAATCAATCTTTTCTGATAGAAAAACACATTGTTAACCCCCGAGAGACTATTTAGGGGGTATCTAGTAATATTCCATGTTTATTTTGAAAGAAAAAGGCCTGTTTCAATACCCCTAATTTTGGCCTATTTTTGGCCATTCAGCAAGGCTATAGATTTGCCTTATTGGCGATTTTTTGGCGAAATTTTCTCTTCCTAAATCCATCTTTTCTGATAGAAAAACACATTGTTAACCCCCGAGAGACTATTCAGGGGGTATCTAGTAATATAACATGACTATTTTTAAAGAAAAAGGCCTTTTTCAAAACCCCTGATTTTGGCCTATTTTTGGCCATTTAGCAAGGCTATAGACTTGCCTTTTTGGCGAGTTTTTTGTGGAAAATTTTTCCTCCCGAAATCCACCTTTTCTAATAGAAAAACACATTTTTTATCCCCTAAAGACAATTTAGGGGGTATCCAGTAATATTCCATGAGTATTTTTGAAGAAAGGAGGCCTTTTTCAAAACCCCTGACTTAGCCCAATTTTTGGCCATTTAGCAAGGCTATAGACTTGCCTTTTTTGGCGATTTTTTGGCGAAAATCTTTCATCCTAAATCAATCTTTTCTGATAGAAAAACACATTATTAACCCATTAGAGACTATTTAGGGGGCTTTTGGTAATATTCCATGTTTATTTTTAAAGAAAAAGGCCTTTTTCAAAACCCCTGACTTAGGCCAATTTTTGGCCATTTAGCAAGACTATAGACTTGCCTTTTTGGCAATTTTTTGGCGAAAATTTTTCATCCTAAATCCATCTTTTCTGATAGAAAAACACATTATTTAATCCCTAGAGACTATTCAGGGGGTAAATGGTAATATTCCATGTTTATTTTTAAAGAAAAAGGCCTTTTTCAAAACCACTAATTTTTGCCTATTTTTGGCCATTTAGCAAGGCTATAGACTTGCCCTTTTTGGCGATTTTTTCAAGCAAACTTTTCATTCCTAAATCCATCTTTTCTGATAGAAAAACACATTATTTACCCCCTAAAGACTATTTAGGGGGTATCTAGTAATATTCCATGAGTATTTTTGAAGAAAAAGGGCCTTTTTCAAAACCCCTGATTTTGGCCTATTTTTGGCCATTTAGCAAGGCTATAGACTTGCCTTTTTGGCAATTTTTTGGCGGAAAATTTTCATCCTAAATCCATCTTTTCTGATAGAAAAACACATTATTTAATCCCTAGAGACTATTCAGGGGGTAAATGGTAATGTTCCTTGACTATTTTTGAAGAAAAAGGCCTTTTTCAAAACCCCTAGTTCTGGCCAATTTTGGGTCATTTAGCAAGGCTATAGGCTTGCATTTTTGGTTATATTTTCGGGAAAATTTTTCTTCCCTAATCCATCTTTTCTGATAGAAAAACACATTATTAACCCCCTAAAGACTATTCAGGGGGTATCTAGTAATATAACATGACTATTTTTAAAGAAAAAGGCCTTTTTCAAAACCCCTGATTTTGTCCTATTTTTGGCCATTTAGCAAGGCTATAGACTTGCCTTTTTGGCGATTTTTTTGGGGAGCATTTTTCCTCCCGAAATCCACCTTTTCTAATAGAAAAACACATCTTTTATCCCCTAAAGACTATTTAGGGGGTATCCAGTAATATTCCATGAGTATTTTTGAAGAAAAGAGGCCTTTTTCAAAACCCCTGACTTAGGCCAATTTTTGGCCATTTAGCAAGGCTATAGACTTGCCTTTTTGGCGATTTTTTGGCGAAAATTTTTCCTCCCGAATTCCACCTTTTCTGATAGAAAAACACATTATTAACCCATTAGAGACTATTTAGGGGGCTTTTGGTAATATTCCATGTTTATTTTTAAAGAAAAGGCCTTTTCAAAACCCCTGACTTAGGCCAATTTTTGGCCATTTAGCAAGACTAAAGACTTGCCTTTTTGGCAATTTTTTGGCGAAATTTTTTCATCCTAAATCAATCTTTTCTGATAGAGAAACACATTATTAACCCCCCAGAGACTATTTAGGGGGTTTTTGGTAATATTCCATGATTATTTTTAAAGAAAAAGGCCTTTTTCAAAACCCCTGACTTAGGCCAATTTTTGGCCATTTAGCAAGACTATGACTTGCCTTTTTGGCTATTTTTTCGAGAGAATTTTTCTTACTAAATCCATTTTTTCTGATAGAAAAACACATTATTAACCCCCTAGAGACTATTCAGGGGGAATTTAGTAATATTCCATGACTAGATTTGAAGAAAAAAGGTTTTTTTCTAAACCCCTAATTCTGGCCAATTTTTGGTCATTTAGCAAGACTATAGACTTGCCTTTTTGGCGATTTTTTGGCGAAAAATTTTCATCCTAAATCCATCTTTTCTGATAGAAAAACACATTGTTGACCCCCGAAAGACTATTTAGGGGGAATTTAGTAATATTCCATGTTTGTTTTTAAAGAAAAAGGCCTTTTTGAAAACCCCTAGTTCTGGCCAATTTTTGGCCATTTAGCAAGGCTATAGACTTGCCTTTTTGGCTATTTTTTCGGGAGAATTTTTCTTACTAAATCCATTTTTTCTGATAGAAAAACACATTATTAACCCCCTAGAGACTATTCAGGGGGAATTTAGTAATATTCCATGACTAGATTTGAAGAAAAAAGGTTTTTTTCTAAACCCCTAATTCTGGCCAATTTTTGGTCATTTAGCAAGACTATAGACTTGCCTTTTTGGCGATTCTTTGGCGAAAATATTTCATCCTAAATCCATCTTTTCTGATAGAAAAACACATTATTTAATCCCTAGAGACTATTCAGGGGGTAAATGGTAATGTTCCTTGACTATTTTTGAAGAAAAAGGCCTTTCTCAAAACCCCTAGTTCTGGCCAATTTTTGGTCATTTAGCAAGGCTATAGGCTTGCATTTTTGGTTATTTTTTCGGGAAAATTTTTCTTCCCTAATCCATCTTTTCTGATAGAAAAACACATTATTAACACCCTAAAGACTATTCAGGGGGTATCTAGTAATATAACATGACTATTTTTAAAGAAAAAGGCCTTTTTCAAAACCTCTGATTTTGGCCTATTTTTGGCTATTTAGCAAGGCTATAGACTTGCCTTTTTGGCGATTTTTTTGGGGAAAATTTTTCCTCCCCAAAATCCACCTTTTCTAATAGAAAAACACATTTTTTAGGGGATATCCAGTAATATTCCATGAGTATTTTTGAAGAAAAGAGGCCTTTTTCAAAACCCCTGACTTAGGCCAATTTTTGGCCATTTAGCAAGGCTATAGACTTGCCTTTATGGCGATTTTTTGGCGAAAATTTTTGCTCCCGAATTCCACCTTTTCTGATAGAAAAACACATTATTAACCCATTAGAGACTATTTAGGGGGTTTTTGGTAATATTCCATGTTTGTTTTTGAAGAAAAAGGCCTTTTTCAAAACCCCTGACTTAGGCCAATTTTTGGCCATTTAGCAAGACTAAAGACTTGCCTTTTTGGCAATTTTTGGCGAAATTTTTTCATCCTAAATCAATCTTTTCTGATACAGAAACACATTATTAACCCCCCAGAGACTATTTAGGGGGCTTTTGGTAATATTCCATGTTTATTTTTAATGAAAAAGGCCTTTTTCAAAACACCTGACTTAGGCCAATTTTTCGCAATTTAGCAAGACTATAGACTTGCCTTTTTGGCGATTTTTTGGCGAACTTTTTTCATCCTAAGTCAATCTTTTCTGATAGAAAAACACATTATTAAGCCCCCAGAGACTATTTAGGGGGTTTTTGGTAATATTCCATGTTTAATTTTAAAGAAAAAGGCCTTTTTCGAAACCCCTGACTTAGGCCAATTTTTGGCCATTTAGCAAGACTATAGACTTGCCTTTTTGGCGTTTTTTTGGCGAAAATTTTTCATCCTGAATCAATCTTTTCTGATAGGAAAACACATTGTTAACCCCCGAGAGACTATTTAGGGGGTATCTAGTAATATTCCATGTTTATTTTGAAAGAAAAAGGCCTGTTTCAAAACCCGTTATTTTGGCCTATTTTTGGCCATTCAGCAAGGCTATAGATTTGCCTTATTGGCGATTTTTTGGCGAAATTTTTTCATACTAAATCCATCTTTTCTGATAGAAAAACACATTGTTAACCCCCGAGAGACTATTTAGGGGTTTTTGGTAATATTCCATGTATATTTTTTAAAGAAAAAAGCCTTTTTCAAAACCCCTAATTTTAGCCTATTTTTGGCCATTTAGCAAGGCTATAGACTTGCCATTTTGGCGATTTTTTTGGGGAAAATTTTTTCTCCCGAATTCCACCTTTTCTGATGGAAAAACACATTATTTATCCCCTAAAGACTATTTAGGGGGTATTTAGTAATATTCCATGAGTACTTTTGAAGAAAAAAGGCCTTTTTCAAAACCCCTGACTTAGGCCAATTTTTGGTCATTTAGCAAGGCTATAGACTTGCCTTTTTGGCAATTTTTTGGGGGAAAATTTTCATCCTAAATCCATCTTTTCTGATAGAAAAACACATTATTTAATCCCTAGAGACTATTCAGGGGGTAAATGGTAATGTTCCTTGACTATTTTTGAAGAAAAAGGCCTTTTTCAAAACCCGTGATTTAGGCTAAATTTTGGCCATTTAGCAAGGCTATAGACTTGCCTTTTTGGCGATTTTTTGGCGAAAATTTTTCATCCTAAATCCATCTTTTCTGATAGAAAAACACATTATTAACCCCCCAGAGACTATTTAGGGGGCTTTTGGTAATATTCCATGTTTATTTTTAATGAAAAAGGCCTTTTTCAAAACACCTGACTTAGGCCAATTTTTCGCAATTTAGCAAGACTATAGACTTGCCTTTTTGGCGATTTTTTGGCGAACTTTTTTCATCCTAAGTCAATCTTTTCTGATAGAAAAACACATTATTAAGCCCCCAGAGACTATTTAGGGGGTTTTTGGTAATATTCCATGTTTAATTTTAAAGAAAAAGGCCTTTTTCGAAACCCCTGACTTAGGCCAATTTTTGGCCATTTAGCAAGACTATAGACTTGCCTTTTTGGCGTTTTTTTGGCGAAAATTTTTCATCCTGAATCAATCTTTTCTGATAGGAAAACACATTGTTAACCCCCGAGAGACTATTTAGGGGGTATCTAGTAATATTCCATGTTTATTTTGAAAGAAAAAGGCCTGTTTCAAAACCCGTTATTTTGGCCTATTTTTGGCCATTCAGCAAGGCTATAGATTTGCCTTATTGGCGATTTTTTGGCGAAATTTTTTCATACTAAATCCATCTTTTCTGATAGAAAAACACATTGTTAACCCCCGAGAGACTATTTAGGGGTTTTTGGTAATATTCCATGTATATTTTTTAAAGAAAAAAGCCTTTTTCAAAACCCCTAATTTTAGCCTATTTTTGGCCATTTAGCAAGGCTATAGACTTGCCATTTTGGCGATTTTTTTGGGGAAAATTTTTTCTCCCGAATTCCACCTTTTCTGATGGAAAAACACATTATTTATCCCCTAAAGACTATTTAGGGGGTATTTAGTAATATTCCATGAGTACTTTTGAAGAAAAAAGGCCTTTTTCAAAACCCCTGACTTAGGCCAATTTTTGGTCATTTAGCAAGGCTATAGACTTGCCTTTTTGGCAATTTTTTGGGGGAAAATTTTCATCCTAAATCCATCTTTTCTGATAGAAAAACACATTATTTAATCCCTAGAGACTATTCAGGGGGTAAATGGTAATGTTCCTTGACTATTTTTGAAGAAAAAGGCCTTTTTCAAAACCCGTAGTTCTGGCCAATTTTTGGTCATTTAGCAAGGCTATAGGCTTGCATTTTTGGTTATTTTTTCGGGAAAATTTTTCTTCCCTAATCCATCTTTTCTGATAGAAAAACACATTATTAACCCCCTAAAGACTATTCAGGGGATATCTAGTAATATAACATGACTATTTTTAAAGAAAAAGGCCTTTTTCAAAACCCCTGATTTTGGCCTATTTTTGGCCATTTAGCAAGGCAATAGACTTGCGTTTTGGCGATTTTTTGGGGAAAATTTTTCCTCCTGAAATCCACCTTTTCTAATAGAAAACACATTTTTATCCCCTAAAGACTATTTAGGGGTATCCAGTAATATTCCATGAGTATTTTTGAAGAAAAGAGGCCTTTTCAAAACCCCTGACTTAGGCCAATTTTTGGCCATTTAGCAAGACTAAAGACTTGCCTTTTGGCAATTTTTGGCGAAATTTTTCATCCTAAATAAATCTTTTCTGATAGAGAAACACATTATTAACCCCCCAGAGACTATTTAGGGGGTTTTTGGTAATATTCCATGATTATTTTTAAAGAAAAAGGCCATTTTCAAAACCCCTGACTTAGGCCAATTTTTGGCCATTTAGCAAGACTATAGACTTGCCTTTTTGGCGATTTTTTGGCGAAAATTGTTCATCCTAAACCCATCTTTTCTGATAGAAAAACACATTGTTAACCCCCTAGAGACAATTTAGGGGGTATCTAGTAATATTCCATGTTTATTTTTAAAGAAAAGGGCCTTTTTCAAAGCCCCTAATTTTGGCCTAGTTTTGGCCATTTAGCAAGGCTATAGACTTGCCTTTTTGCGACTTTTTTGGGAGAAATTTTTCCTCCCGAAATCCACCTTTTCTGATAGAAAAACACATTATTTATCCCCTAACGACTATTTAGGGGGTATCTAGTAATATTCCATGAGTATTTTTGAAGAAAAAGGGCCTTTTTCAAAACCCCTGATTTTGGCCTATTTTTGGCCATTTAGCAAGGCTATAGACTTGCCTTTTTGGCGATCTTTTCGGGAAAATTTCTTTTCCTAAATCCATCTTTTCTGATAGAAAAACACATTATTTACTCCCTAGAGACTATTCATGGGGTAAATGGTAATGTTCCTTGACTATTTTTGAAGAAAAAGGCCTTTTCTAAAACCCTTAATCCTTGCCAATTTTCGGCCATTTAGCAAGACTATGACTTGCCTTTTTGGCTATTTTTTCGAGAGAATTTTTCGTACTAAATCCATTTTTTCTGATAGAAAAACACATTATTAACCCCCTAGAGACTATTCAGGCGGAATTTAGTAATATTCCATGTTTATTTTTAAAGAAAAAGGCCTTTTTCAAAACCCCTAGTTCTGGCCAATTTTTGGCCATTTAGCAAGGCTATAGACTTGCCTTTTTGGCGATTTTTTGGCGAAAATATTTCATCCTAAATCCATCTTTTCTGATAGAAAACACATTATTTATCCCTAAAGACTATTTAGGGGGTATCTAGTAATATTCCATGAGTATTTTTGAAGAAAAAGGGCCTTTTTCAAAACCCCTGATTTTGGCCTATTTTTGGCCATTTAGCAAGGCTATAGACTTGCCTTTTTGGCAATTTTTTGGCGGAAAATTTTCATCCTAAATCCATCTTTTCTGATAGAAAAACACATTATTTAATCCCTAGAGACTATTCAGGGGGTAAATGGTAATGTTCCTTGACTATTTTTGAAGAAAAAGGCCTTTTTCAAAACCCCTAGTTCTGGCCAATTTTTTGTCATTTAGCAAGGCTATAGGCTTGCATTTTTGGTTATTTTTTCGGGAAAATTTTTCTTCCCTAATCCATCTTTTCTGATAGAAAAACACATTATTAACCCCCTAAAGACTATTCAGGGGATATCTAGTAATATAACATGACTATTTTTAAAGAAAAAGGCCTTTTTCAAAACCCCTGATTTTGGCCTATTTTTGGCCATTTAGCAAGGCAATAGACTTGCGTTTTTGGCGATTTTTTTGGGGAAAATTTTTCCTCCCGAAATCCACCTTTTCTAATAGAAAAACACATTTTTTATCCTCTAAAGACTATTTAGGGGGTATCCAGTAATATTCCATGAGTATTTTTGAAGAAAAGAGGCCTTTTTCAAAACCCCTGACTTAGGCCAATTTTTGGCCATTTAGCAAGACTAAAGACTTGCCTTTTTGGCAATTTTTTGGCGAAATTTTTTCATCCTAAATAAATCTTTTCTGATAGAGAAACACATTATTAACCCCCCAGAGACTATTTAGGGGGTTTTTGGTAATATTCCATAATTATTTTTAAAGAAAAAGGCCATTTTCAAAACCCCTGACTTAGGCCAATTTTTGGCCATTTAGCAAGACTATAGACTTGCCTTTTTGGCGATTTTTTGGCGAAAATTGTTCATCCTAAACCCATCTTTTCTGATAGAAAAACACATTGTTAACCCCCTAGAGACAATTAAGGGGGTATCTAGTAATATTCCATGTTTATTTTTAAAGAAAAGGGCCTTTTTCAAAGCCCCTAACTTGGCCGATTTTTGGCCATTTAGCAAGGCTATAGACTTGCCTTTTTGCGACTTTTTTGGGAGAAATTTTTCCTCCCGAAATCCACCTTTTCTGATAGAAAAACACATTATTTATCCCCTAACGACTATTTAGGGGGTATCTAGTAATATTCCATGAGTATTTTTGAAGAAAAAGGGCCTTTTTCATTTTTTGGGAAAATTTTTCTTCCTAAATCCATCTTTTCTGATATAAAACACATTATTTACCCCTAGAGACTATTTAGGGGTATCTGGTAATATTCAATGACTATTTTTGAAGAAAAAGGCCTTTTCAAAACCCTGATTTTGGCCAATTTTTGGCCATTTAGCAAGGCTATAGACTTGCCTTTTTGGCGATTTTTTGGGGAAATATTTTCTTCCTAAATCCATCTTTTCTGATAGAAAACACATTATTTACCCCCTAGAGACTTTTGAGGGGGTATCTGGTAATATTCCATGACTCTTTTTGAAGAAAAAGGCCTTTTTCAAAACCTCTAATTTTGGCCAATTTTTTGCCATTAAGCAAGGCTATAGATTTGCCTTTTTGGCGATTTTTTAGAGGAAAATTTTTCTTCCTAAATCCATCTTTTCTGACAGAAAAACACATTATTTACCCTCTAGAGACTATATAGGGGTTTTTGGTAATATTCCATGCTTATTTTTGAAGGGTATCTAGTAATATTCCATGTTTATTTTTTAAAGAAAAGGGCCTTTTTCAAAGCCCCTAACTTGGCCGATTTTTGGCCATTTAGCAAGGCTATAGACTTGCCTTTTGCGACTTTTTGGGAGAAATTTTTCCTCCTAAATCCACCTTTTCTGATAGAAAACACATTATTTATCCCCTAACGACTATTTAGGGGTATCTAGTAATATTCCATGAGTATTTTTGAAGAAAAAGGCCTTTTTCAAAACCCTGATTTTGGCCTATTTTTGGCCATTTAGCAAGGCTATAGACTTGCCTTTTGGCGATCTTTTCGGGAAAATTTCTTTTCCTAAATCCATCTTTTCTGATAGAAAAACACATTATTTACTCCCTAGAGACTATTCATGGGGTAAATGGTAATGTTCCTTGACTATTTTTGAAGAAAAAGGCCTTTTCTAAAACCCTTAATCCTTGCCAATTTTCGGCCATTTAGCAAGACTATGACTTGCCTTTTTGGCTATTTTTTCGAGAGAATTTTTCGTACTAAATCCATTTTTTCTGATAGAAAAACACATTATTAACCCCCTAGAGACTATTCAGGCGGAATTTAGTAATATTCCATGTTTATTTTTAAAGAAAAAGGCCTTTTTCAAAACCCCTAGTTCTGGCCAATTTTTGGCCATTTAGCAAGGCTATAGACTTGCCTTTTTGGCGATTTTTTGGCGAAAATATTTCATCCTAAATCCATCTTTTCTGATAGAAAAACACATTATTTATCCCCTAAAGACTATTTAGGGGGTATCTAGTAATATTCCATGAGTATTTTTGAAGAAAAAGGGCCTTTTTCAAAACCCCTGATTTTGGCCTATTTTTGGCCATTTAGCAAGGCTATAGACTTGCCTTTTTGGCAATTTTTTGGCGGAAAATTTTCATCCTAAATCCATCTTTTCTGATAGAAAAACACATTATTTAATCCCTAGAGACTATTCAGGGGGTAAATGGTAATGTTCCTTGACTATTTTTGAAGAAAAAGGCCTTTTTCAAAACCCCTAGTTCTGGCCAATTTTTTGTCATTTAGCAAGGCTATAGGCTTGCATTTTTGGTTATTTTTTCGGGAAAATTTTTCTTCCCTAATCCATCTTTTCTGATAGAAAAACACATTATTAACCCCCTAAAGACTATTCAAGGGGTATCTAGTAATATAACATGACTATTTTTAAAGAAAAAGGCCTTTTTCAAAACCCCTGATTTTGCCCTATTTTTGGCCATTTAGCAAGGCAATAGACTTGCGTTTTTGGCGATTTTTTTGGGGAACATTTTTCCTCCCGAAATCCACCTTTTCTAATAGAAAAACACATTTTTCATCCCCTAAAGACTATTTAGGGGGTATCCAGTAATATTCCATCAGTATTTTTGAAGAAAAGAGGCCTTTTTCAAAACCCCTGACTTAGGCCAATTTTTGGCCATTTAGCAAGGCTATAGACTTGCCTTTTTGGCGATTTTTTGGCGAAAATTTTTCCTCCCGAATTCCACCTTTTCTGATAGAAAAACACATTATTAACCCATTAGAGACTATTTAGGGGGCTTTTGGTAATATTCCATGTTTATTTTTAAAGAAAAAGGCCTTTTTCAAAACCCCTGACTTAGGCCAATTTTTGGCCATTTAGCAAGACTAAAGACTTGCCTTTTTGGCAATTTTTTGGCGAAATTTTTTCATCCTAAATCAATCATTTCTGATAGAGAAACACATTATTAACCCCCCAGAGACTATTTAGGGGGTTTTTGGTAATATTCCATGATTATTTTTAAAGAAAAAGGCCTTTTTCAAAACCCCTGACTTAGGCCAATTTTTGGCCATTTAGCAAGACTATGACTTGCCTTTTTGGCTATTTTTTCGAGAGAATTTTTCTTACTAAATCCATTTTTTCTGATAGAAAAACACATTATTAACCCCCTAGAGACTATTCAGGGGGAATTTAGTAATATTCCATGTTTATTTTTAAAGAAAAAGGCCTTTTTGAAAACCCTTAGTTCTGGCCAATTTTTGGCCATTTAGCAAGACTTTGACTTGCATTTTCGCTATTTTTTCGGGAGAATTTTTCTTTCTAAATCCATTTTTTCTGATAGAAAAACACATTATTAACCCCCTAGAGACTATTCAGGGGGAATTTAGTAATATTCCATGACTAGATTTGAAGAAAAAAGGACTTTTTCTAAACCCCTAATTCTGGCCAATTTTTGGTCATTTAGCAACACTATAGACTTGCCTTTTTGGCGATTTTTTGGCGAAAATATTTCATCCTAAATCCATCTTTTCTGATAGAAAAACACATTATTTAATCCTTAGAGACTATTCAGGGGGTAAATGGTAATGTTCCTTGACTATTTTTGAAGAAAAAGGCCTTTTTCAAAACCCCTAGGTCTGGCCAATTTTTTGTCATTTAGCAAGGCTATAGGCTTGCATTTTTGGTTATTTTTTCGGGAAAATTTTTCTTCCCTAATCCATCTTTTCTGATAGAAAAACACATTATTAACCCCCTAAAGACTATTCAGGGGGTATCTAGTAATATAACATGACTATTTTTAGAGAAAAAGGCCTTTTCAAAACCCTGATTTTGGCCTATTTTTGGCCATTTAGCAAGGCAATAGACTTGCCTTTTTGGCGATTTTTTTGGGGAACATTTTTCCTCCCAAAATCCACCTTTTCTAATAGAAAACACATTTTTATCCCTAAAGACTATTTAGGGGTATCCAGTAATATTCCATGAGTATTTTTGAAGAAAAAGGCCTTTTCAAAACCCCTGACTTAGGCCAATTTTTGGCCATTTAGCAAGGCTATAGACTTGCCTTTTGGCGATTTTTGGCGAAAATTTTTCCTCCTGAATTCCACCTTTTCTGATAGAAAAACACATTATTAACCCATTAGAGACTATTTAGGGGCTTTTGGTAATATTCCATGTTTATTTTTAAAGAAAAAGGCCTTTTCAAAACCCCTGACTTAGGCCAATTTTTGGCCATTTAGCAAGACTAAAGACTTGCCTTTTGGCAATTTTTGGCGAAATTTTTCATCCTAAATCAATCTTTTCTGATAGAGAAACACATTATTAACCCCCAGAGACTATTTAGGGGTTTTTGGTAATATTCCATGATTATTTTAAAGAAAAAGGCCTTTTTCAAAACCCTGACTTAGGCCAATTTTTGGCCATTTAGCAAGACTATAACTTGCCTTTTTGGCTATTTTTTCGAGAGAATTTTTCTTACTAAATCCATTTTTTCTGATAGAAAAACACATTATTAACCCCCTAGAGACTATTCAGGGGGAATTTAGTAATATTCCATGTTTATTTTTAAAGAAAAGGCCTTTTTCAAAACCCCTAGTTCTGGCCAATTTTTGGCCATTTAGCAAGGCTATAGACTTGCCTTTTTGGCGATTTTTTGGCGAAAATATTTCATCCTAAATCCATCTTTTCTGATAGAAAAACACATTATTTATCCCCTAAAGACTATTTAGGGGGTATCTAGTAATATTCCATGAGTATTTTTGAAGAAAAAGGGCCTTTTTCAAAACCCCTGATTTTGGCCTATTTTTGGCCATTTAGCAAGGCTATAGACTTGCCTTTTTGGCGATCTTTTCGGGAAAATTTCTTTTCCTAAATCCATCTTTTCTGATAGGAAAACACATTATTTACTCCCTAGAGACTATTCAGGGGGTAAATGGTAATGTTCCTTGACTATTTTTGAAGAAAAAGGCCTTTTCTAAAACCCTTAATTCTTGCCAATTTTTGGCCATTTAGCAAGACTTTGACTTGCATTTTCGCTATTTTTTCGGGAGAATTTTTCTTTCTAAATCCATTTTTTCTGATAGAAAAACTCATTATTAACCCCCTAGAGACTATTCAGGGGGAATTTAGTAATATTCCATGACTAGATTTGAAGAAAAAAGGACTTTTTCTAAACCCCTAATTCTGGCCAATTTTTGGTCATTTAGCAACACTATAGACTTGCCTTTTTGGCGATTTTTTGGCGAAAATATTTCATCCTAAATCCATCTTTTCTGATAGAAAAACACATTATTTAATCCCTAGAGACTATTCAGGGGGTAAATGGTAATGTTCCTTGACTATTTTTGAAGAAAAAGGCCTTTTTCAAAACCCCTAGGTCTGGCCAATTTTTTGTCATTTAGCAAGGCTATAGGCTTGCATTTTTGGTTATTTTTTCGGGAAAATTTTTCTTCCCTAATCCATCTTTTCTGATAGAAAAACACATTATTAACCCCCTAAAGACTATTCAGGGGGTATCTAGTAATATAACATGACTATTTTTAGAGAAAAAGGCCTTCTTCAAAACCCTGATTTTGGCCTATTTTTGGCCATTTAGCAAGGCAATAGACTTGCCTTTTTGGCGATTTTTTTGGGGAACATTTTTCCTCCCAAAATCCACCTTTTCTAATAGAAAAACACATTTTTTATCCCCTAAAGACTATTTAGGGGGTATCCAGTAATATTCCATGAGTATTTTTGAAGAAAAGAGGCCTTTTTCAAAACCCCTGACTTAGGCCAACTTTTTGGCCATTTAGCAAGGCTATAGACTTGCCTTTTTGGCGATTTTTTGGCGAAAATTTTTCCTCCCGAATTCCACCTTTTCTGATAGAAAAACACATTATTAACCCATTAGAGACTATTTAGGGGCTTTTGGTAATATTCCATGTTTATTTTTAAAGAAAAGGCCTTTTTCAAAACCCTGACTTAGGCCAATTTTTGGCCATTTAGCAAGACTAAAGACTTGCCTTTTGGCAATTTTTGGCGAAATTTTTCATCCTAAATCAATCTTTTCTGATAGAAAACACATTATTAACCCCCAGAGACTATTTAGGGGTTTTGGTAATATTCCATGATTATTTTTAAAGAAAAGGCCTTTTCAAAACCCCTGACTTAGGCCAATTTTTGGCCATTTAGCAAGACTATAACTTGCCTTTTGGCTATTTTTCGAGAGAATTTTTCTTACTAAATCCATTTTTCTGATAGAAAACACATTATTAACCCCTAGAGACTATTCAGGGGAATTTAGTAATATTCCATGTTTATTTTTAAAGAAAAAGGCCTTTTCAAAACCCTAGTTCTGGCCAATTTTTGGCCATTTAGCAAGGCTATAGACTTGCCTTTTGGCGATTTTTGGCGAAAATATTTCATCCTAAATCCATCTTTTCTGATAGAAAACACATTATTTATCCCCTAAAGACTATTTAGGGGTATCTAGTAATATTCCATGAGTATTTTTGAAGAAAAAGGCCTTTTTCAAAACCCTGATTTTGGCCTATTTTTGGCCATTTAGCAAGGCTATAGACTTGCCTTTTGGCAATTTTTGGCGGAAAATTTTCATCCTAAATCCATCTTTTCTGATAGAAAACACATTATTTAATCCCTAGAGACTATTCAGGGGTAAATGGTAATGTTCCTTGACTATTTTTGAAGAAAAAGGCCTTTTCAAAACCCCTAGTTCTGGCCAATTTTTTGTCATTTAGCAAGGCTATAGGCTTGCATTTTTGGTTATTTTTTCGGGAAAATTTTTCTTCCCTAATCCATCTTTTCTGATAGAAAAACACATTATTAACCCCCTTAAGACTATTCAGGGGGTATCTAGTAATATAACATGACTATTTTTAAAGAAAAAGGCCTTTTTCAAAACCCCTGATTTTGGCCTATTTTTGACCATTTAGCAAGGCTATAGACTTGCCTTTTTGGCGATTTTTTTGGGGAACATTTTTCCTCCCGAAATCCACCTTTTCTACAAGAAATGCACATTTTTTATCCCCTAAAGACTATTTAGGGGGTATCCAGTAATATTCCATGAGTATTTTTGAAGAAAAGAGGCCTTTTTCAAAACCCCTGACTTAGGCCAATTTTTGGCCATTGAGCAAGGCTATAGACTTGCCTTTTTGGCGATTTTTTGGCGAAAATTTTTCCTCCCGAATTCCACCTTTTCTGATAGAAAAACACATTATTAACCCATTAGAGACTATTTAGGGGGCTTTTGGTAATATTCCATGTTTATTTTTAAAGAAGAAGGCCTTTTCAAAACCCCTGACTTAGGCCAATTTTTGGCCATTTAGCAAGACTAAAGACTTGCCTTTTTGGCAATTTTTTGGCGAAATTTTTTCATCCTAAATCAATCTTTTCTGATAGAGAAACACATTATTAACCCCCCAGAGACTATTTAGGGGGTTTTTGGTAATATTCCATGATTATTTTTAAAGAAAAAGGCCTTTTTCAAAACCCCTGACTTAGGCCAATTTTTGGCCATTTAGCAAGACTATGACTTGCCTTTTTGGCTATTTTTTCGAGAGAATTTTTCTTACTAAATCCATTTTTTCTGATAGAAAAACACATTATTAACCCCCTAGAGACTATTCAGGGGGAATTTAGTAATATTCCATGACTAGATTTGAAGAAAAAAGGTTTTTTTCTAAACCCCAAATTCTGGCCAATTTTTGGTCATTTAGCAAGACTATAGACTTGCCTTTTTGGCGATTTTTTGGCGAAAAATTTTCATCCTAAATCCATCTTTTCTGATAGAAAAACACATTGTTGACCCCCGAAAGACTATTTAGGGGGAATTTAGTAATATTCCATGTTTGTTTTTAAAGAAAAAGGCCCTTTTGAAAACCCCTAGTTCTGGCCAATTTTTGGCCATTTAGCAAGGCTATAGACTTGCCTTTTTGGCTATTTTTACGGGAGAATTTTTCTTACTAAATCCATTTTTTCTGATAGAAAAACACCTTATTAACCCCCTAGAGACTATTCAGGGGGAATTTAGTAATATTCCATGACTAGATTTGAAGAAAAAGGGTTTTTTTCTAAACCCCTAATTCTGGCCAATTTTTGGTCATTTAGCAAGACTATAGACTTGCCTTTTTGGCGATTTTTTGGCGAAAATATTTCATCCTAAATCCATCTTTTCTAATAGAAAAACACATTATTAACCAATTAGAGACTATTTAGGGGGTTTTTGGTAATATTCCATGTTTATTTTTAAAGAAAAAGGCCTTTTTCAAAACCCCTGACTTAAGCAAATTTTTGGCCATTTAGCAAGACTATAGACTTGCCTTTTTGGCGATTTTTTGGCGAAAATATTTCATCCTAAATCCATCTTTTCTGATAGAAAAACACATTATTTAATCCCTAGAGACTATTCAGGGGGTAAATGGTAATGTTCCTTGACTATTTTTGAAGAAAAATCGCCTTTTTGAAAACCCCTAATTCTAAACAACTTTTGGTTATTTAGCAAGGCTATAGACTTGCATTTTTGGTTATTTTTTCGGGAAAATTTTTCTTCCTTAATCCATCTTTTCTGATAGAAAAACACATTATTAACCCCCTAGAGACTGTTCAAGGGGTATCTAGTAACATAACATGACTACTTTTAAAGAAAAAGGCCTTTTTCAAAACCCCTGACTTAGGCCAATTTTTGGCCATTTAGCAAGGCTATAGACTTGCCTTATTGGCGATTTTTTGGCGAAAATTTTTCCTCCCGAATTCCACCTTTTCTGATAGAAAAACACATTATTAACCCATTAGAGACTATTTAGGGGGCTTTTGGTAATATTCCATGTTTATTTTTAAAGAAAAAGGCCTTTTCAAAACCCCTGACTTAGGCCAATTTTTGGCCATTTAGCAAGACTAAAGACTTGCCTTTTTGGCAATTTTTTGGCGAAATTTTTTCATCCTAAATCAATCTTTTCTGATAGAGAAACACATTATTAACCCCCCAGAGACTATTTAGGGGGTTTTTGGTAATATTCCATGATTATTTTTAAAGAAAAAGGCCTTTTCAAAACCCTGACTTAGGCCAATTTTTGGCCATTTAGCAAGACTATAACTTGCCTTTCTTGGCTATTTTTTCGAGAGAATTTTTCTTACTAAATCCATTTTTTCTGATAGAAAAACACATTATTAACCCCCTAGAGACTATTCAGGGGGAATTTAGTAATATTCCATGTTTATTTTTAAAGAAAAAGGCCTTTTTCAAAACCCCTAGTTCTGGCCAATTTTTGGCCATTTAGCAAGGCTATAGACTTGCCTTTTTGGCGATTTTTTGGCGAAAATATTTCATCCTAAATCCATCTTTTCTGATAGAAAAACACATTGTTAACCCCCTTGAGACAATTAAGGGGGTATCTAGTAATCTTCCATGTTTATTTTTAAAGAAAAAGGCCTTTTTCAAAGCCCCTAATTTTGGCCTATTTTTGGCCATTTAGCAAGGCTATAGACTTGCCTTTTTGGCGACTTTTTTGGGGGAAATTTTTCCTCCCGAAATCCACCTTTTCTGATAGAAAAACACATTATTTATCCCCTAAAGACTATTTAGGGGATATCTAGTAATATTCCATGAGTATTTTTGAAGAAAGAGGGCCTTTTTCAAAACCCCTGATTTTGGTCTATTTTTGGCCATTTAGCAAGGCTATAGACTTGCCTCTTTGGCGATTTTTTCGGGAAAACTTCTTTACCTAAATCCATCTTTTCTGATAGAAAAACACATTATTTACTCCCTAGAGACTATTCAGGGGGTAAATGGTAATGTTCCTTGACTATTTTTGAAGAAAAAGGCCCTTTCTAAAACCCCTAATTCTTGCCAATTTTTGGCCATTTAGCAAGACTATGACTTGCATTTTCGCTATTTTTTCGGGAGAATTTTTCTTTCTAAATCCATTTTTTCTGATAGAAAAACACATTATTAACCCCCTAGAGACTATTCAGGGGGAATTTAGTAATATTCCATGACTAGATTTGAAGAAAAGGACTTTTTCTAAACCCCTAATTCTGGCCAATTTTTGGTCATTGAGCAAAGCTATAGACTTGCCTTTTTGGCGATTTTTTGGGGAAAATTTTTCCTCCCGAAATCCACCTTCTCTGATAGAAAAACACATTATTTATCCCCTAAAGACTATTTAGGGGATATCTAGTAACATTCCATGAGTATTTTTGAAGAAAGAGGGCCTTTTTCAAATCCCCTGATTTTGGTCTATTTTTGGCCATTTAGCAAGGCTATAGACTTGCCTCTTTGGCGATTTTTTCGGGAAAACTTCTTTACCTAAATCCATCTTTTCTGATAGAAAAACACATTATTTACTCCCTAGAGACTATTCAGGGGGTAAATGATAATGTTCCTTGACTATTTTTGAAGAAAAAGGCCCTTTCTAAAACCCCTAATTCTTGCCAATTTTTGGCCATTTAGCAAGACTATGACTTGCATTTTCGCTATTTTTCGGGAGAATTTTTCTTTCTAAATCCATTTTTTCTGATAGAAAAACACATTATTAACCCCCTAGAGACTATTCAGGGGGAATTTAGTAATATTCCATGACTAGATTTGAAGAAAAAGGACTTTTCTAAACCCTAATTCTGGCCAATTTTTGGTCATTGAGCAAAGCTATAGACTTGCCTTTTGGCGATTTTTGGGAAAATTTTTCCTCCTGAAATCCACCTTTTCTGATAGAAAAACACATTATTTATCCCTAAAGACTATTTAGGGATATCTAGTAACATTCCATGAGTATTTTTGAAGAAAGAGGCCTTTTCAAATCCCCTGATTTTGGTCTATTTTTGGCCATTTAGCAAGGCTATAGACTTGCCTCTTTGGCGATTTTTTCGGGAAAACTTCTTTACCTAAATCCATCTTTTCTGATAGAAAAACACATTATTTACTCCCTAGAGACTATTCAGGGGGTAAATGATAATGTTCCTTGACTATTTTTGAAGAAAAAGGCCTTTTCTAAAACCCCTAATTCTTGCCAATTTTTGGCCATTTAGCAAGACTATGACTTGCATTTTCGCTATTTTTTCGGGAGAATTTTTCTTTCTAAATCCATTTTTTCTGATAGAAAAACACATTATTAACCCCCTAGAGACTATTCAGGGGGAATTTAGTAATATTCCATGACAAGATTTGAAGAAAAAAGGACTTTTTCTAAAACCCCTAATTCTGGCCAATTTTTGGTCATTGAGCAAAGCTATAGACTTGCCTTTTTGGCGATTTTTTGGGGAAAATTTTTCCTCCCGAAATCCACCTTTTCTTATAGAAAAACACATTATTAACCCCCTAGAGACTATTCAGGGGTATCTAGTATTGTTCCATGACTATTTTTAAAGAAAAAGGCCTTTTTTAAAGCCCCTAATTTTCGCCTATTCTTGGCCATTGAGCAAAGCTATAGACTTGCCTTTTTGGCGATTTTTTGGGGAAAATTTTTCCTCCCGAAATCCACCTTTTCTGATAGAATAACACATTATTAACCCCCTAGAGACTATTCAGGGGGTATCTAGTATTGTTCCATGACTATTTTTAAAGAAAAAGGCCTTTTTCAAAACCCGTGATTTAGGCTAAATTTTGGCCATTTAGCAAGGCTATAGACTTGCCTTTTTGGCGATTTTTTGGCGAAAATTTTTCATCCTAAATCCATCTCTTCTGATAGAAAACACATTATTTATCCCCTAAAGACTATTTAGGGGGTATCTAGTAATATTCCATGATTCTTTTTGAAGAAAAAAGGCCTTTTTCAAAACCCGTGATTTAGGCCAATTTTTGGCCATTTAGCAGGGCTATAGACTTGCCTTTTTGGCGATTTTTTGGCGAAAATTTTTCATCCTAAATCCATCTCTTCTGATAGAAAACACATTATTTATCCCCTAAAGACTATTTAGGGGGTATCTAGTAATATTCCATGAGTATTTTTGAAGAAAAAAGGCCTTTTTCAAAACCCGTGATTTAGGCCAATTTTTGGCCATTTAGCAAGGCTATAGACTTGCCTTTTTGGCGATTTTTTGGCGAACATTTTTCATCCTAAATCCATCTTTTCTGATAGAAAACACATTATTTATCCCCTAAAGACTATTTACGGGGTATCTAGTAATATTCCATGAGTATTTTTGAAGAAAAAAGGCCTTTTTCAAAACCCGTGATTTAGGCCAATTTTTGGCCATTTAGCAAGGCTATAGACTTGCTTTTTGGCGATTTTTTGGCGAAAATATTTCATCCTAAATCCATCTTTTCTGATAGAAAACACATTATTTATCCCCTAAAGACTATTTAGGGGGTATCTAGTAATATTCCATGAGTATTTTTGAAGAAAAATGGCCTTTTTCAAAACCCGTGATTTAGGCCAATTTTTGGCCATTTAGCAAGGCTGTAGACTTGCCTTTTTGGTGATTTTTTAGGTGAAAATTTTTCTTCCTTAATCCATCTTTTCTGATAGAAAAACACATTATTAACCCCCTAGAGACTATTCAGGGGGTATCTAGTATTGTTCCATGACTATTTTTAAAGAAAAAGGCCTTTTTTAAAGCCCCTAATTTTCGCCTATTCTTGGCCATTGAGCAAAGCTATAGACTTGCCTTTTTGGCGATTTTTTGGGGAAAATTTTTCCTCCCGAAATCCACCTTTTCTGATAGAATAACACATTATTAACCCCCTAGAGACTATTTAGGTGGTTTTTGGTAATATTCCATGTTTATTTTTAAAGAAAAAGGCCTTTTTCAAAACCCCTAATTTTTGCCTATTTTTGCCATTTATCAAGGCTATAGATTTGCCTTTTTGGCGACTTTTTAGAGGAAAATTTCTCTTCCTAAATCCATCTTTTCTGACAGAAAAACACATTTTTTACCCTCTAGAGTCTATTCGGGGAGTATCTGGTAATATTCCATGACTATTTTTGAAGAAAAAAGGCCTTTTTCAAAACCCGTGATTTAGGCTAAATTTTGGCCATTTAGCAAGGCTATAGACTTGCCTTTTTGGCGATTTTTTGGCGAAAATTTTTCATCCTAAATCCATCTCTTCTGATAGAAAACACATTATTTATCCCCTAAAGACTATTTAGGGGGTATCTAGTAATATTCCATGAGTATTTTTGAAGAAAAAAGGCCTTTTTCAAAACCCGTGATTTAGGCCAATTTTTGGCCATTTAGCAAGGCTATAGACTTGCCTTTTTGGCGATTTTTTGGCGAAACTTTTTCTTCCTAAATCCATCTTTTCTGATAGAAAACACATTATTTATCCCCTAAAGACTAGTTAGGGGGTATTTAGTAATATTCCATGAGTATTTTTGAAGAAAATAGGCCTTTTTCAAAACCCGTGATTTAGGCCAATTTTTGGCCATTTAGCAAGGCTATAGACTTGCCTTTTTGGCGATTTTTTGGCGAACATTTTTCATCCTAAATCCATCTTTTCTGATAGAAAACACATTATTTACTCCCTAGAGACTATTAAGGGGGTATCTAGTAATATTCCATGAGTATTTTTGAGGAAAAAGGCCTGTTTTAAACCCCTGTTTTCGCCAATTTTTGGCCATTTTGCAAGGCTATAGACTTGCTTTTTGGCGATTTTTTGGCGAAAATTTTCATCCTAAATCCATCTTTTCTGATAGAAAACACATTATTTATCCCCTAAAGACTATTTAGGGGTATCTAGTAATATTCCATGAGTATTTTTGAAGAAAAATGGCCTTTTCAAAACCCGTGTTTTCGCCAATTTTTGGCCATTTTGCAAGGCTATAGACTTGCCTTTTTGGCGATTTTCTAGGGGAAAATTTCTCTTCCTAAATCCATCTTTTCTAACAGAAAAACATATTATTAACCCCCTAGAGACTATTCAGGGGGTATCTAGTATTGTTCCATGACTATTTTTAAAGAAAAAGGCCTTTTTTAAAGCCCCTAATTTTCGCCTATTCTTGGCCATTGAGCAAAGCTATAGACTTGCCTTTTTGGCGATTTTTTGGGGAAAATTTTTCCTCCCGAAATCCACCTTTTCTGATAGAATAACACATTATTAACCCCCTAGAGACTATTTAGGGGGTTTTTGGTAATATTCCATGACTATTTTTAAAGAAAAAAGGCCTTTTTCAAAACCCCTAATTTTTGCCTATTTTTGCCATTTATCAAGGCTATAGATTTGCCTTTTGGCGACTTTTTAGAGGAAAATTTCTCTTCCTAAATCCATCTTTTCTGACAGAAAACACATTTTTACCCTCTAGAGTCTATTCAGGGGAGTATCTGGTAATATTCCATGACTATTTTTGAAGAAAAAAGGCCTTTTTCAAAACCCGTGATTTAGGCCAATTTTTGGCCATTTAGCAAGGCTATAGACTTGCCTTTTTGGCGATTTTTTGGCGAAAATTTTTCATCCTTAATCCGTCTTTTTTGATAGAAAACACATTATTTATCCCCTAAAGACTATTTAGGGGGTATCTAGTAATATTCCATGAGTATTTTGAAGAAAAAGGCCTTTTTCAAAACCCGTGATTTAGGCCAATTTTTGGCCATTTAGCAAGGCTATAGACTTGCCTTTTTGGCGATTTTTTGGCGAAACTTTTTCTTCCTAAATCCATCTTTTCTGATAGAAAACACATTATTTATCCCCTAAAGACTAGTTAGGGGGTATTTAGTAATATTCCATGAGTATTTTTGAAGAAAATAGGCCTTTTTCAAAACCCGTGATTTAGGCCAATTTTTGGCCATTTAGCAAGGCTATAGACTTGCCTTTTTGGCGATTTTTTGGCGAACATTTTTCATCCTAAATCCATCTTTTCTGATAGAAAACACATTATTTATCCCCTAAAGACTATTTACGGGGTATCTAGTAATATTCCATGAGTATTTTTGAAGAAAAAAGGCCTTTTTCAAAACCCGTGATTTAGGCCAATTTTTGGCCATTTAGCAAGGCTATAGACTTGCTTTTTGGCGATTTTTTGGCGAAAATTTTCATCCTAAATCCATCTTTTCTGATAGAAAACACATTATTTATCCCCTAAAGACTATTTAGGGGGTATCTAGTAATATTCCATGAGTATTTTTGAAGAAAAATGGCCTTTTTCAAAACCCGTGATTTAGGCCAATTTTTGGCCATTTAGCAAGGCTGTAGACTTGCCTTTTTGGTGATTTTTTAGGTGAAAATTTTTCTTCCTTAATCCATCTTTTCTGATAGAAAAACACATTATTAACCCCCTAGAGACTATTCAGGGGGTATCTAGTATTGTTCCATGACTATTTTTAAAGAAAAAGGCCTTTTTTAAAGCCCCTAATTTTCGCCTATTCTTGGCCATTGAGCAAAGCTATAGACTTGCCTTTTTGGCGATTTTTTGGGGAAAATTTTTCCTCCCGAAATCCACCTTTTCTGATAGAATAACACATTATTAACCCCCTAGAGACTATTTAGGGGGTTTTTGGTAATATTCCATGTTTATTTTTAAAGAAAAAGGCCTTTTTCAAAACCCCTAATTTTTGCCTATTTTTGCCATTTATCAAGGCTATAGATTTGCCTTTTTGGCGACTTTTTAGAGGAAAATTTCTCTTCCTAAATCCATCTTTTCTGACAGAAAAACACATTTTTTACCCTCTAGAGTCTATTCGGGGAGTATCTGGTAATATTCCATGACTATTTTTGAAGAAAAAAGGCCTTTTTCAAAACCCGTGATTTAGGCTAAATTTTGGCCATTTAGCAAGGCTATAGACTTGCCTTTTTGGCGATTTTTTGGCGAAAATTTTTCATCCTAAATCCATCTCTTCTGATAGAAAACACATTATTTATCCCCTAAAGACTATTTAGGGGGTATCTAGTAATATTCCATGAGTATTTTTGAAGAAAAAAGGCCTTTTTCAAAACCCGTGATTTAGGCCAATTTTTGGCCATTTAGCAAGGCTATAGACTTGCCTTTTTGGCGATTTTTTGGCGAAACTTTTTCTTCCTAAATCCATCTTTTCTGATAGAAAACACATTATTTATCCCCTAAAGACTAATTAGGGGGTATTTAATAATATTCCATGAGTATTTTTGAAGAAAATAGGCCTTTTTCAAAACCCGTGATTTAGGCCAATTTTTGGCCATTTAGCAAGGCTATAGACTTGCCTTTTTGGCGATTTTTTAGGTGAAAATTTATCTTCCTAAATCCATTTTTTCTGATAGAAAAACACATTATTTACCCTCTAGAGACTATTTAGTTGGTATCTAGTAATATTCTGTGACTATTTTTGAAGAAAAAAGGACTCTAAGCCCTAATTCTGGCCAATTTTTTGCCATTTAGCAAGGCTATAGACTTGCCTTTTTGGCGATTTTTTGGAAAAATTTTCCTCCAAAAATCCATCTTTTCTGAAAGAAAAACACATTATTTACCCCCTAAAGCTATTTAGGGGGTTTCTGGTAATATTCCATGACTATTTCTGAAGAAAAGATTTTTTACCCAAAAAGAAGGCTATAATAATGGGAAATCTCAAAAAATAAAGGGTACTCTAAATCGCTCAAAACTTTATAGATGAGTAATATTAATATATCGATAAGCTTATAATTTATGTTTTTGATGCTATAAGTGACTATCTTGTAACAAAACTGATGAAAATGGAGCCATAAAATAGACGGATGCTTGTCCCAAAAGACAATCCTTTTCTATAGGAAAATCTTCAATAATCAAGGGTACTCAAAATCCTTCTAAACTTTGTACATGACCAATATTATCATCAACAATATTATCCTTTACGCAAGCTTATAGTATTTGTATTTGATACTATTAGTGACTATCTTGTAACAAAAATGATGAAAATTTAGTCATAGTATCGACCGATGTTTGATCCAAAATGCAAGGCTATAGTATGGGAAGATCTTCGAAAATCAATGGTACTCAAAATCCTCCTAAACCTTGTAGATGAGCAGTATTACACTCAGTTTTTTTTATAAACAACAGCTTATAAGCAACCAAGATGTAGAAGACCTAAAACTTTAAGCAACGTATAGTAGCTACGACAGTAAAAAAACCTAAGCAACATTTTAAATTTTAAATAATTTGCATCACTGCATGAAATCGAGGACTGATAAACCAAGAAGCTATTAATGTTCATTTGCCGTCAAAAACTCGCATATCAACGGAGTGTTAATCATTATGTGTAGAATTTCATTGAGGGGTTTTCGTTTAACTTTCAAAAGTCTCTATATAGTAAACAATTAAATGGTACTTCTTGACTGATGTTATTTATAGTATTTCTTTGCTGTATATACTAGGTGTTTTTAGCGTGATGTTGCATAAAAAGCTCAAGGCCATAGCAGAACTCCAAATTTTGATGTTTTTCTAGCCTCTATACTATTCTTAGGGCAAAAATATACAGCAAAAGTTAAGCAACTACTAAGCAACTTTTGCTACTAAAAGGTGACCATAAGAGGTCCAAAAATAAGCAATTGTTTTAACTAGGCTCGAGCAAAGTTGCTTATAAAAAAAGCCTGCGTGTAACCCATACACAATCCTGAAGTCTATGTTTTGGATACTATTAAGTGACTAGCTGGTAGCAAAAGTGATGAAAATTGAGCCATAAAATCAACTGATTGTCGACCCAAAAGGCATGGGGCAAGGCAATACTTAGGGAAAATCTCCGAAAATATTGTGTTCTCAAAGTCCTTCAAAACCTTGAAAATAAGCAATATTAACCTTTACCAAAGACTAAAATCTATGTTTTGCGATATTTTAAGTGCCTAATAAAAGTGAAGAAAATTGAGCTGTAAAATCGACCGATTTTTGATCAAAAATGTAAGGCCATACAATGGGCAAATCTCTGAAAATCAAGGGTTCTCAAAATCCTTCAAAACCTTCGAGACAAATGTAATAAGCCTCTGGGCATGCCTAAATCTATATTTGTGATACTATAGATGCCTTTCTGGTAACAAAGGTGAAGAAAATTCAGTTGTAACTCGAGACATTTTGACCCAGATGGCAAGGCCATACTAAAGGGAAATCTACGATGATCAAGGGAAATCCTTCAAAACAATGCAGATTAGCAATATTATCCTCTACATAGACTTTAAGTCTATTTTTTCTCTACTATAAGTCTCTATCTGGAAACAAAAGTGAAGAAAAAGGAGCCATATCGACCAGGCTATACAAGGGAAAATATCCGAAAATCAAGAATCAAAATCAACTGATTATGGTGATTATGTTGATGATGACGATGGTGACGATGACGATGAAGACAACGACGATAATGATGATGATGATGATGATTATGATGATGATGATGATGGTGATGATGATGATAATGATGATGACGATGATAATGATGATGGTTATGATGATGATGAGCATCATGATTATGATGATGATTATATTGATGATGATGATGATGATGATGATGACGATGATAATGATAACGATGATGATAATGATGAAAATGGTGGCGATGAGAATGATAATGACGATGATTATGATGATGGTTATGATGATGATGATGATTATTATGATGATGATTACGATGATGAAGATGATAATGATGATGACAATGCTGATGATGATGATGACGATGATAACTCCGGGACAAATGTTTGACAGTTTCCTATATCATTTTTTATTCAACCTCCCTTTTTTTGAATTCACAATATCTTCAGAAGCCCCCATTTTTTGCTCCCCAGCCTATATTAGAAGCCCTTGAGTATGCATACAGTAGATGGTTACTATCTTTAAAAAATATTTTCAGTGTCTGGTGAATTCGTAAAATGCGAAAAGACGTATCGCAAAGTTGGATGTAAGACAGTTGGTGCGACGGAGATGCTTGTGAATGACAGGGCTCATGATGCACAATATCCGATCGATTGGTATAATGTTGTTCCATATTTGCACAGGTTCGTACACAAACTTTGCTTGTAATAGACCATTTGCGAAAGCGGGAGCACAGGAGGGGAACTACCGGCCCCCTTAATTAGGAAGACCGTTCTTTATAAACAGTACAATGCATACTCGAGCACTCGAACACCTCGGAATCATATTCTAATAATTCTGTTCGGATAGGCTGAAATCGAGGCTGTCGAATAACTGCGTTTAATAAAGCTTGTAAATACCAATCTAATAAAACAATTTAATAACCAAGTTATAATAAACTAAGACCATAGGTTTCCAAGAGCGCGGCGTGTTCATCTTTTGCAAGCCCGGTTGCCACGCTATTTCAAGAGCGGTTGGCAATAAAGTGGCCACGTTGAACCTAATTCTAAAGTTGAGCCATTAGTTGTTTCAAATTCTAGGAGATATATTACATAGGTCTTGAACAAAGTTAGAACGTTTTGTACCACAACAAATCGAGTGCCACATCCCATCTCGGTCTCGGATTCTTACAATTTGTAAAGTTGCCGGTTCAAGGAAGGCTTTAAAAATTCCTGAAGACCCCAACAAACTGGATAAGGGGAATAGTCATGTAAGGTTTTCAAAATACACATAAAAAATTTATTTCAGCCTTGCATGTCGTTGCGCAGAAAAAGCTAGAGAATCAGGTTTCAATCATTTTGGTATTCGATTCTATGGAGAATGTTGGGGATTGGACAAGGATGATTTGAAAGATGCACCAAGCTCTGATGCTTGCTTTCAATCACAATCGTATGGACCCTGCGATGACAACAATGAAGAGGAATGTGGAGGCGTCGATGATGAATATGTTTACGAACTCTTGCCAGCTAAAGGTGAATATTCAAAATTAACGAGTTTATTTATGTTAAAAAAATACCCGTGCATGCTTACAGAATCTTACAGAATTTCAGGGCCAAAAACCAACCAATACGCGTATGGATGACATATACCCCTACAAAATTAACCCCCCGGACTTTGCATACATGATGCAGCAGACAGATGTACCTGACACCCACAATCATGGACCAAATACATCCGGACTTTATGTACTATAACGAAATGATGATGCCCCCTTCCTCTCATAGGTCAACGTTGACATTTATTGTGAACTGTGTGTCTGATCGAATCTCCCATCATTTCCTAACATTTTTACACATTCAAAATTTATGATTCTTGGGGGAAAGGGGGCAGCCGATCCCAAATCGTGGAAAGTCCAGTAATTTTTGTCCAAGATTGCAGGTTTGTCTTGGATACTATGGACCCCAAAACACGAAGCTAATTCATGCCCGAATCACGGAGCTAACATTATCCTTTCTGTCTCGCATACTGTAAGAATCACGAATAATTAACAAAATAAAGGTCGAAAAAGTAATCGATACTGAAGCTTCCCTCGCTTAGCAGAATTCAGAGAATAGCTACTGCGATAAGATTGCTCTTGGATACTAACAAGCACTACGCAATCCATGCTTGCAATAGTTGTCATCAAGCTTCTGCTTATAAAAAAAGTTAGCATCATAGAGACCAAGCAAACTATTAATTCATTTCATTCAGAAACTCAAAATAACCACCATACCAAATAAAAAATTCTGAATGTTGAATATTTACTCCATTATTTGATATTTGATGCAAAAGTGTATTAGTTGATATTGAATTTTAGAAGGCTGCATACTAAATATTGGTTGATTTACAATATCACATGTTAACGATAACATGTTTGAATTTGTTGTTGTAGTTAATGGGAATTACGGACCATGGGACCCATTTGGTCAATGTAGCAAAAGTTGTGGAGGAGGAATTCAAGTTCGTACAAGAGAGTGTGATAATCCCAAGCCTCAAAATGGTGGCAACGACTGCAAGGAATTAGGAGATGCATCGGAAACACAGAGCTGCAATGAGCAAAAGTGTCAAGGTAAGGGATCTCGAAAATATCTAATAAATTTTCACCCATTCAATCATCTTTTGACCAGCTCTTCGGAATGACCTTGCGTATGGCACATGGCTGCTCACTGTCCTTCCATGAAGTCAGTCTTTGGGAGAGTTGACCCTTGAATAAACAGGGATGTGCCCTCAAGTTGTGTCCGCAAGGTCTTTGGAATCCACTAATCGTGTTAAAGGTTATAATTGTTAAGTTATAAGTTATAAGTTAATACTTTATAAGTTTCAAAGACAGAGTTGATGGGAACATACTAACTAACTCACGAACTAACTAACTGATAAATGACATTAATTAACTAACTAACTAACTAACTAATTAACTAACAAACTAACTAGCTAACCAACTAACTAACTAACTAACTAACTAACTAACTAACTAACTAACTAACCAGCAAACCAACTAATTAATTAACTAACAAACTAACTAACAAACTAGCCAACAAACTAACCAACATAGTAACTAACTAACTAACTAACAAACTAACTAACTAATTAACCAGCAAACTAACTAACTAACTAACTAACAAACTAAGAAACTAACCAACCAACTAACCAACACAGTAACTAACTAACTAACTAACTAACTAACTAACTAACTAACTAACTAACTAACTAACAAACTTACAAACTAACTAACTAACTAACTAACTAGCTACCTAAATAGCTAGCTAACTAACTAACTAACAAACTGTCCTTTAACTAAAAGTATCAGATTCATATGGAAACGCATGGCAATATGAAGGCAGTATGATGAAACGAATCTTGTTAAGTATGAATAAGACGAGTAATTATTATGCAAACTCAAAATGTTTTAATAGTTTTCGGAGGCAAGAATCCGATAAATGGTGGTTTTGGAGCTTGGGGGAAATGGAGCAGCTGTAACAAATCATGTGGCTGGGGCAGAAAAACTCGAAGCCGCAAATGCAATAATCCAACGCCAGCAAATGGGGGAAAAGCATGCAAAGGCAAGGCCAAGCAGACCCGCAAATGCCGTGTCAAGAAATGCAAGGTATGGTGCACTAAACCAGATTAGGCAAAGCTATTCTTGTCCTTTTATTCTCTACATAATTCGCTGTATACACATATGATTCGTAGTGATTCAATGACTATTGTTCACGACTAGAACTCGCTGAGAAGACAGGGAGAGCATTGGGGTACATAGCCAGAGGTCGCAATAATATGGTCGCATGTTCGATACCTATAATGGTAGCAATATCTAACATTTTGCCAAATCACTCAATTTTCTCTCATCGTTAATTCCCTGTCTGGCAACCCAAAAACTATACTCAACCGATTTGATTGCTATATTGAACAGAGACGCTCGGGCCCGTAGGAATTTAGTAAGAAGGTTGCCCTAATGCAGAAGCAAAGTGAGCTACAATCTTGGACATAAATTACTGGACTTTTGACGGCACTTTCTAGTCCCCCCTTCCCCCAAGATCAATGTTGTTATTGGCTTTGAATTTAAGGCTTGATGGGAGCAGGCGCATTCTTGCTGAAATCTTACAATAGAACAACATTGATTGGTGGGGGAGGGGGGCAATGGAATATTAACATCGATCACAAACAGTCCGGATATATTTTGTGCAAGATTGTAGCTCCATGGGTGGAGCCCGGGGGGGCACTCTTTCATATTTTGATAGGGATGTGTGGACAGTGGAATTTTTTTCATTACAGATAGTGGAATTTCGGAATTTTTTTGGAGATTTTTCCTCAGGTAATTTTATTTTACGAAAACCCATCTATAGGTAATTGAGATTTTCGCGCCAATTTTAAAACTACAACAAAACCACCAAAAACGGCTATAAAGATCCGGAATTTAGCATTTTCAACAACAGTTATCAGACTTGGGCAGATTAATTAGAATGTTACCCATTCTCAGATTAACGTATTTGAAAAAAAATCACCCATTCTCAGATAAAAAAACTAAAAAAGCATACCCATTCTCAGGTAAAACCAAGGAAAAAAGTCAACCATTCTGGCAAAACATCCCCACTACCCAAATATTTAAGAGTGCCCCCCGTTTGAGTTTTTGAAAAAATGCCCTATAGAGCCAGAATGTATTAGGGGCCCTTAGTTCTTGAACTAAGGAAGCCTAAACTGCGTTACACCACTGCGGATTTTCCTTCTCTGCCGATGGTTGACTCGAACAGACCCTCCAAAAAGGGAAGTCCTATCTCTTTGGCTGCGATAATCCCCTTTGTGTAGAAATATTCTCTAGTCCACAAGCGCGAATCCTTAATTTCTGCTTTAAACAGTGAAACCCTCAAAACAAAAATTCCTGAAGATCTATCCAACAGCAATGCATTTTTCTCATTTCAGGGTAAAAAATCTCGAGTTTACCGTCGATTTATTTGCGAAGGAAAGCAGACCATAATTAAATGTGAAAAAGGCAAGAAAATCAAAATTCGCTTCGCAAATTATGGTCGTTTGGGCGCCAGAAAATGTCTGGCTAAAGGGAAAAAGCACAAAGTTTGTCGAAGCCCGAAAACCAATGAAAAAGTCCAGCAGCTCTGCAATGGGAAAAATTCATGCAGCCTTGAAGCAAGCAACAAAGTATTTGGTGATACTTGTATTGGTATAAAGAAATACTTGAAAGTTGCATGGAAGTGTGTCAAGTAGGTAATTTTATTCTCACAATAATCTATATCGCCAATAATCTAATGCCTGCTTGTATAATCACAAGAACAAGCAACGGCAAATTTTGCCTGCAACAATTTCTCTTGGCCTAAATTTCCACCCCCCCCCCCTCTATTATCGATGCCTTTCTTGAAAATGTAGAATGTAGCTAACAAATGAATCGGGGAAAGAAAGAAATACAAATTATTCCAAAATTCATTAGCATAAAAGTCAGAAGAACATGTGAAAACAGAAGGATTGGAACGGATTGGGACTTACTGCAGATGACTCTCTAACGGAAAGACATTGTAAGAGACAATAGGTTGCTTTCAAATTTATAGCAAAAATTAAGAATAAATGGTTTTTAACTGGTACAGAGTTTAAAGACAGTGAAAAAAACGGAAACGTTTTTGATCATGCTTGTAGGGTTTTTCCAATGAAACTCCTGAGAGTATAAACGTCAGAAATTTATCATACCAACATGCAGCTCAATTAGTATAGACCTTTTCGAAGTGGGTCGGAGAGACTTTTTTCTGAAAGATGACCGACATGGAGTAAGGGAACCCTCTCAGTGTGCAACGACCGGTATTGCGATTGCTTTGACAGGGGAAGTCCAGCAATTTTTCTTCAAATTCACGAATAACGAAGGATAAAAAGAGAAATGGGAATCTGTGCCAATAAACGTTGAAAATTTCTGCAGAAACTTAGGGAACAAGATGCAGATGCAAATACTTAACAAAAAGGAAATTACTTGATTAAATGCCTCCTTGAGGAGATAAGCTGGGACTTGCATCCTTTATTTCACTTTTCCTCCAATATAAGGTGAATTTGAAGCAATATTAGCTGCGCTATCTTCTGAAGCGACTGCAATAAAGGCCGTTTCACACGGAGAGGATTCTTGCTCGATGGCGGCCATCTTCCAGAAAATATCGCACAGACTCAGGCCTCTTTGAAAAGTCTATTGGGTTTTAACACCAATCAGCTTGCGGGATACAGCTGGATGGCTAATAGAATTAATTGAAGAGTTCAAGTGAGGAAAAGAACTTTTTCTGTTTACACAGAACCGGCTTTTTGGTTTTCCAGATCTTTTTTTATATGGGATGGCAGCGATAATTGGAGCTCAAGTAATTGTAATTGTACATTATTTAATGTTAGTAATTACAATAGTGAAGAAACACTAATTCACACTAAGATAAAGAAATTCCAGAGATTGCATCAAAGAATCATTTATTACAAAAGAAACACGCGCATATTTTATTCAGGAACCACGTCTTTATCAAGCTTTTAAATAAGTCTAAGGTTGGTAGGGGTTGTTGGGGCATTGCTTAAATTAGTAGCTATGCAGATTAAAGTAAGTTGTACATTGTTATGTATGAAGCGAAATGCTTGGTTCGAGTTTTTAGTCCTTTTCATTTCATGGTTATACAATTTAATACAATTTTTTCTAGATAACTTATTCTGGTGCTACAGACAGTGCAATAACAGGCCACATCAATAATCGACTTTGATTTCACAATTTACTTATAAGAATGTATGCTTAATGCTAAGAAGTAGGATATAGAATGCTGAATTATTTGCTTTGCTGCTGTAAAATGTAATCGATGAAGCTGGTACTCATTGAAAACTTGAAAGAATCATTTTTATTCTTCATCTAAGGAAAGAATTCTTGATAAATCTATGCTGCAGAGGCATTTTCTGCATGTAGAATAGAGAATAAAAAGCGCGATGAAAAGTCACTGGGCTGTACAAACTTCAGCGTTGCAAAAGAAGCGAAAACATCTTGGAATATACAAATAGATGTACTCACGTATATTCAATAATCGAAATACAGAACAGAGAATACTGTTCGTCCGCTTCTTTAGACCATTAAGCTGTCACAAAATCAAAGTCTCTAAATATTCAGCATTAGGTGTTTTTCTGCCGGCTCGCTAACTAGCTTCACGCGTTGCAGAAACGTCCATAACAACAAGAGAAGCAGAGAGACAAAGGCAGAATTATACCTGCCGGAATCGTCATATTTCGCCATATAGACAACATTTGAATGCCGGAGGTTTTCATCGAGCTGTTGGCAGTGTCCTTGGCGCCTCCATACTTATAATTTTAAACAAAACAAAAAAATACTGGAATTTCCACCTTTCATCTCTTCGTCTTCCATTATTTATGAATTAGGTAAAATCTGCTGCACTGCCTCTAGAAAAGCGGCTGCAATCAAGGTCGTTGCACATGGCGAGGATTCCCTTACTCAATATATATACCATTTTCCAGCAAAATGTCGCGCCGACCTGGACCTCTTTAAAAAAGTCTATTGTAGGTTTTAAATTTTCTGGGGTTAGCAAAAGCATGTGGTTGGAATTTCGCCATCTAGGGCTGGTATTTTCGTCGAATGCAGAAGAAATACGTAACAGAGATTTCTTTTGAGCTTTTTCAGATTAATTCTGTTTTTTTAAACCTTCTTTATCTGTACAGCTAATACCCGCATTCTTCTATCATCACTTGCCCTCATACTTTAATCACTGTCTTGCATAGTTGTAAGTATGCAAAATAAAACGCGAAATTTCACGATCCTGGATTCGCTATCAAAAACTGATGTCAACTAGCGACTAAAACCTACTTCTAATTGACAATTAATTATCAATAGCAGTGAAAGGAATGACTGCATTGCCAGGTAACTTCGAAAGTTCCTTCTCGTGAGTTTTGATTATTCTAACTGCTGACGTGTCCACATTAACTCTTAGTAATTAAAATAATCAAAACTCACGAGAAAAAACCTAATAAGTAATGCAGTCCTTCCTTAATAGGTAATGCAGTCCTTCCTTTTACTGCTGATGAAATTGTAGCGAACTTATCGTCAACAAACCTCACATAGTTTAATGTCTTTTACGATTAAACAAATTCTTATATAGCTAAATCTTTTTTAGGTCTGTACCAACATTCCTAAACATACTTTAACAAAAACAGAGCTTGTTTAAGTGCTTTACCAAACTCCCCTCTTTAATAAACCCCACTCCTATATAAGCCCCCCTCAAATGTCATCGAGATTATGCAAGTCCCCGGGCACTTAATACAGCTTTCACGGTGTTATAATGGGACTGTATCTAAAAATTGCTTCCCAGACAAGATATTCACAAACTACAATGCCTGTCAGTATTACTTGGGACACCCCTCATATTTTCAGGCTTTTTCACATAAAAAATAGCTGAAATTCTCACCAATAGTTACTGACTCAACTCAATCCCCCATTCGCCTTAAAACAGTGTGGAATGTCGAAGATTGCTTTTGGGTGACCTGAATATCCCTTCGTGCCAAAAACGTTTAATCATTGAAAAAACCAACATTGTTTACAGGAGGGGGAAGGGGGTATAGATGTAGATGTTGCGCGGAGAAAAGAAAGCAATCTGACGTTCCAAGCATTTTGTACCCTGAGCGTATATTCTCTCTCCCTCCCTCCCCCAAAACCAAATATATATTGAATACCATTATTAATACAAAGAATTACCTTATAAATAAATCGTGCATAGCTTTGTGCATTAAAATTGTCAAACTATCCAGAACAGTCTTCTGAGGTATATCTTTGAGGACGTTTCATACCATGCTCGTCCATCCACTTTTCTATTCTGATCTTCAGATCTGTTACTGGTTCTACCATATCAAGTGTTAATGGACTTCGATTAAATGGGTCCTTGGGATCGCTGTTCGGGCAAAAAAGATAATCATGAAGATAAAGTCGATACACATGTTGAGAACGACATTGGTCCCTTCGATTTTTATCCGAAAGTTTATTACCAAGGAAATTCGAATTCCTACCCAACCCTAGGCTATTTAGTTTTGAAGTTCAACCCTTCGTGATGGAAAAACTCTAAACTTAAAAAAATGTTGATGGGAACAATTTAAAACTATAGAAAATACTACGTACACGGTCCAGCATTCAGGTGTGGTTATGCCAATTCTGTGGTTCCCCTCTTTATTTGTATATCAATAATTTTTTTCAAACATCCAAATGTGGCAAAAAATTGGACCACCAAATTGATCTGACACCGTAATATTAGTTTTCATAAGCCCTGCAATTGGAGCCCAGGGAGTAAGCAAGCTCGACATTTATGACCGTGTGCCTGCAGTAGACGAACCGGTGATAACTAGTAGAAAGGCTTTGAAACGAGGCACTACAAAGAAACCAATCAGATCTTACTCGCCATAGTTCAAATCACTGAACATAACTGTTATCAATTATTTTCTCATCCATACCATATTTCATAGAATGAGCGCCCTCCCTCGAATAAGTTCCCTCTTTGGGTGGAGTTGCCAATCAGACACTCCTTTGATAATGTATTTGCAAGCTCCTGATGGGATTAATCAGAGGACACTTTTTGCTAATTGAGGCTAAACTCAGTTTTCATCAGAATGTTAGTTTACTCATAACTTTTCAAATATAATAATTACTCCTCTTTGAGACAGATTTTTAAATAAGCACAGGCGCTTAATCGAGGAAATACTCTAACAAACCATTATTTGGCAAGGCGAAATGTTTTGGTCGCAGAAAGTCTGCCTCAGGTTCTTCTTTACCGCAAGAGCCTCAACACAAGCACAAGTCAGTAATATGTACTTTCCTTTTTTTTCTGTTGGAAGCAGAAGCTGGTATCACCTGGGTGGGGGAGGTAGTTAGTATGATTTGGGCAGTTAGTATGTGCCGCCCATAAGGGTTGGCTTTCGGTCCTGAAATTCGCTAAACATGAGCATGATTTTAACCAAAACCCCCACATAGGGTGCGAAATTAAAGAAAAAGAAAACTTTCAATTTATTTGCGACAAAATTGTGTTTAAATCGCGTCGAATATGTTCTTAGTACAATGCCTAGTAATTATAGGACCTAGAATGTCTTATTACAGTAATATTATGGTTATTATTACTCATAATAAAGGGTCTGCGTCTACATTAGAAGTGGGTGGGTTTGTAAGATCTAGGCTGCACATCGCCGTCTGTTCACAAGCCAGGTTTCTCCCGTGGTCGGCATCCGCTTTAGCATTGACGTATTTTACCGTCTTTTACACAACTCTCAAACAAATTAAAGAGTATTTAAAATAAAGGGAAAATTTCTTTTTACCTCAGAAGATGCCTTCCAATTGTAGATTTATCAAGAATCTTCTTAGAGCTTGGTAGTCTAACTGGTTCAAACATAAGTGTACCCAATATAGGATCAATGAATTCCTCTGGTGGCTATAGAAAAAAAGAAAACAATTAAAAGAATATTTTCAAAAATAAGCAACCGCTCGCTAAGCAAAGGGCTTGGATTACGTACAAATTTACACCTTTGGTTTGAGTGGAGGCTGGAGTTCCTTATACTGTCCCTTGTCCTGATTTAGCTATTTCTGTACTAATGTTTACAGCAAACTCATTGTTTTTCCATTTTTTAACATATATTTAGTCTTATAAAGAAGTAAAATGGGAAATATAGTGTAACTCGATTATTTAGTTTTAAAAACTGTCTTGTTCTCGAAAAACGTTAACCTTGGTCCTTCATCGAAGCCCATAGATAGTTCCTTTAAGTTCCTTAATTTGTTTGGGAATTTTCCGCCTCGAGTTCTTTATAAAGGTGCTTCCTATAAAAAAGCGTGCAGCAACTTAAGGGCTCAGCGAAGAACCTGTGAGCAACTACACAAAAAAACATTCAACCAAGACTAGATTTTTTCTGTACTTTGATTGAGCATTCATTTGCGTAAAATAAGACCCAATTGAAAATTTAAGCCCCGCAGGTTAGTTCCGGGTTCTAATAGGCGAGTTTTTCCTGCATATGATAATAATTATAAAATTTTCCATAAAATTTAGCATTTTACCTCTGGCATGCTGTTTTCTTCCTCTTTTGCCGTTTCAGCAATGTTCTGCAGTTGAGCTGATAATTTTGTAAATTTATCGAGAAAGTCTTGTTGCGACTTTAGTTGCCTACGATACGAAATGTTGTATATAAGTTACGATGTATATATAGCGATATAGATACTGTAGATATATAGATACTACATGTTTACACAACATAAGAAGTTTGGAGGACATTTATTGTACCCTTTTAAGCTCATGATTACAATAATTTTCAAGATACATGACGTAAGGAAGGGACACAGAAGTATGCGACCAAAATGCGGGATGTATGGGACACAGAAGTATGGGACCGAAATACAGGGACATAACAGACAAGGAAGTTCGGGACCAAAATACACGGAGGTAAGGGACAAGGAAGTATGAGACCAAAGTACACGGGCTTATAGGCCACGGACGTATGGGGCCAAAATACACAGACAAACGGGGCACGGAGGTATACACGGACGCATGGGATCAAGTAACAACAGCCTCGCACTGAGTGGCAAAAATAGCTGGAGAACAAGGTTCTAGTCATAGAACGCTCAAATATCTCGGCGAAACTAAAGAAGATTTAGGAGCACAAGCTTTGAAGCAATAAATTTGCTTGCCAAACACCAAATTTGCCTTTGAATTGACAACAGGCCTTTGCAAAATGAAGTGGTTACGTCTTCACCAAAAACACAGAAACCTATCAAATCATACAGCAAATAAACTTTTGAAGCTAATTTTATTGATCCATAGCAGTAATATAAGCACAGAAGTCATTTGGTTAGAGAAAAATAAGCCACCTATAACAAAAATACCTCACTTGGGCTTAAACAGTAGCTAATTCTACAGCAGAAGTAGGTTATGTTATATCATTATGAGGGACATTTAAGCTGAAATAGAACTACTCACGACATAGATGTATAAATTTATGTATGGTGCTGAAGAAGGCTCAACGTTGCCGAAACACTGAAAAGTTAAAGGAGAGGAGAGCTTTGGGTTGTATGACTCAGAGAGTTACTCGACGATTTCATTGAGATCTACAGCTGAGTGGAAACGTCGTTGGCTCTCTGGTCATGCAGTCCAGGTTCGGATTCCATCTGTTGTGGTATCCCAATTGTGGAAAAATCTATCCTAGTTTTCGCCATTCATGACAAATATGTACAAATATGTATGGTGCTGAAGAAGGCTCAACATAGCCGAAACACAAAAGTCAAACGGGGGAGAGCCTTGGGCTGTATGACTCAGAGAGTTACTCGGGGATTTCATTGAGATCTACAGCTCAGTGGAAACCTCGTTGGCTCTCTGGTCTGCAGTTCAGGTTCGAATCCCATCTTTTGTGGTATGCCACTTGTGGAAAAATCTATCCTAGTTTTCGCCATTCATGACAAATATGTATAAATATGTATGGTGCTGAAGAAGGCTCAACATATAGCCGAAACACAAAAAGTCAAACGGAGGAGAGCCTTGGGCTGTATGATTTGGAGAGTTACTCGGCGATTTCATTGAGCTCTTGTGCTCAGCGGAAGCGTCGTTGGTTCTCTGGTCATGCAGTCCAGGTTCGAATCCCATGCCGCTCGAGGAAGAATCTAAATATGAATATAAATACATATAATACAGGGTTGCTAGTATACATACATCAAAACCTCGTGAGCGCGAACAAACAATTCTGGCGAATATGATCTACCATCTGAGACAATAGCACGACAAAAATCATTTTCATTTCCAAGATTTACCAAAATTTGAGCAATGTTCTTCACCAGCTCTTTAGGTTTGAAGTGAAACTTATCAAAATCTTTCACCTGTAGGAAACATGAAGTAGATATAACTTTTTGAGTAATACACAACTTCCAAATTGCGATAAATAGCAGACAGATTTTCGGACGATTAGTATGCCCGAAAATGTTTCCGCTGTTTTTCGCAATTTCTAAATTCATATACTAAAAAGGTACAATTTTCAAAAAAATCTTTAATTTTCAAAGTTCTGTGGCAGATATCAGCGAGTACCCTATTAAATTCTACATTCTTCTGGCGCTTTCATTGAATTGTCATCCTCTTTCTTTAGCCGGTTTGGTTTAGCCCCACTTCACCATTAAATAAACAGACTGATAAAAAAAATATTTGATGATAAAAAAAATCTTTGGTCGTTGACCTTCTCCAACGCAATCATTATCAGTCGACTATGTTCATCTTCAATTCTCTTTCCGAAGTGGATCTGTAAGATGTCCTTTGGTGATTAAAATCAACCTGATTGTTGCACCCGGGGATGCTTGGCAGGGTGTTGCTGAACAGTTTCAGGGGTGAGTTTGCTAAATCAAATGAGGGGTAAGTTGGCATGGGGGGTATATTCCAGAAAAGAGAAGAAGCATTACGAAAAAGGCCAAACTGCTGGAATCCGGGCTACATTATTGACAAAAAGGGATTCGCACAATACTTTAAAGCGTCGTGCTAATAGCAGCGGTGACAGAACAGTGACAAAAGATACAAGACCTATGAGCAAAGTAGTAAAGGTTTTATTCAAGTTCCATTACGCTCAGTCACGAAACGAAGGAATTTGTATGGCATAAGTTCAAGAAAATGTTTTGAAGAACCAAGAACAAGTTGAACAAGAGATATCGATTTCTAGTTGGCAAACGTCCTTCTAGGGCCCATCTAACTTCAACGGTCCTTCTCAGTGACCAAAGTATTTTCCGGTCTGCACTTTTGGATTCTCCCAGATTTATGAGTAGAGCAGAAGACTCCCTGCATTGGTATAGTTTGAATAATTAAGTGAGAGAGAGATACCTTTGCAACTTTCTTAACGTATGACGCGTATAGTCAAGGAATCGACTTGTAATAAATATGTCTAGTTGTGTGCTTTTCTCTCTCTAGCCGACAATATTTAGTTCATTACGGTAAATCCTCCAATTAGCCCCCTGGGGGCTTAATTATTTTCGTTATTTTGGAGGGAGGCTTATTTGAGGTGGGGGGCTTTAACGAGGAGGGGTTATAAAATTATTCACAGAAGAATGATTTATTATCGACTTAGAGAATGCATTTTTCTGTCATAACTCGATACAAGTACCAATATGGACTCAAAAGGCTAACACCAACATGTCAGGGGTGGGGGCTTAATCGAGGGGGGTTATTAACAATTTTTTGCCTTAGGATGGGGGCTAATTCGGGGAGGGCATATTCGAGGGGGCGGGATTCGAGGATTTACGGAAATGAAAAAGTACAGCAAGAGTGAAACTATAAAAATCGAGTTAAATTTGTCTGAAAGCATTTATTGAATAATTATGACACATAATTGCTTACTCTACCTTTAGCTCTTTGCTTTTTGGTCCAACAAGGTGCAAGAGGAAATAATTCAAGAATGATGCCGTCTGTTCAACCATACAGGGACTTGCAAAAGGTCTAGTACACAACAAAATAGATGAATATCAATCAAGAAAGAGTATACTGATTTGGAGTGGGAGCACATGTTTCATTAAAAATACTAATCGACTGATTCAGTCAACTTCATTCATTCGTTCAGTTCAGTTAACAGATTTAAAATTTCATCAAATGCAAATGCTAAAGTACCCTGAGTACCAGAGCCTGCGAGAAGTTAAAAAGTAAAAAAGTCTAAAAAAAGCAGGGAGAGAGAGAGAGAGTTGCTCTCTCTCTCCTTTTTGTCAATTTTCTTTTTTTAGGTTTTGTTATTATTGAGAGGTAGGAAGGCTCTGGTACCTAGCGTAATACTTAAGCATCAAACAACTTACGCAGAATCATGTTTAAGAGTGGGTTGTTGCCTAGAGGTGCAGGGTGGTTGCTCCCTTTGCCGAAAGTTGTGGTTACGAACGAAGCTACTCTAGGCCACTCCAGCCCCTCAATTCTAGGCAACAACCCACCCTAAAACATGATTCTGCCATAGGACAACATTTATTAGATCACCCAGTGTGTGCGGAAAATTACAACGAAGATTGTTTTAGAATAATTGGCATGGCTAGATCCTCGTTTCATCTCAGCGTTTTGGAATCTGTCCACATCAAAACCAAAAAGCCGGTTATGTGTAGACAGAAAGTGTTCGTATTCTCACTTGGACTCTTCAATTAATTTCCATTGTTCTTCCCAACTAAAGCTGATTGGTGTTTAAAACACAATGCCAATTCAGCGTCACTTTCTGACTGGTGCATTTCGAGCAGCATCTGGGTATAAATTCCGCCGTTAGTCTGTCGGTTTCGGTCTGTTTCTGACGTTCATACTCTGAGGAATGTCAGGCGAAAAAATCTTTTAATTGAGTATGCCCGAAAATGATTCCGCTGTTTATCGCAATTTTGAAGCTTTGTACAACTCAAAGACTATAATAAAATTCGTATAATTATACGATAATTATACAAATTTTCATCCGTATACGAAAATATTCGCATCATCACCTTTTTGAAGATGAAAAAATTCGCATAAACTTCGTATAGATTAGAGAAAAAATCATACAAATTCGTATAAAATCTACGCGATGATTTGGAGACGACTCCTTGTTGATTTTGACGCTTTTGGTTAATTGCCTGGACAAACGCAAACGAAAACCGAAACCTTTACCTTGTGATATCTTTGGTGATGTAACAAAGAACATGGACAGTCTCATTTGCCATAATGTTATATCCTCTTGTCATTTCTCCAAGTTGAAAAAGACTTCGTTCTTTCTATAAAACATCAGAAAATAACATTGAAATTCTTGCATTTTTAAGCCTTGTTTCCAAAAAAACGTAGACGGATCATAAGAGGATCAGCCACCGTCTGCGATCGTCTGCCCTTGCTTTCCCGATTCTTTTCATTTCATTTCATTATTACAAACTTGCAACAGCTTACAGAGTGTCGTCTACAACAAAACAAATGTACTCTCACGGTCATTACGACAGTCGGGGATCGTAGTCGTAAGCATCGAAAGTTTAAATGAGTTAAACTTTCCCGATCATTACGATTGTCCCGATCAAGGAAAAACTTTATGGAAACACGGATCGAGGATGATCGGCGTTCATCGCAGACTATCCCGAGGGTGGGGTAACTTCCATAGATCAGTGACGGGGGTGTGCCGTTTTCCTAATAAGAATGTGACCCCAAAATTTATGAAAATTATTTAAAGTATACACCAAAGTTTACAAAAAATATGAATATAAAACATCGAAATACTTAAAAGTCTTTTTTTAGAATTATACAGCTGAAACTAATTTTGCAGTTATTGCGACTTTATTAAAATTGATCATCTTAGCAAAAATTATACCCCGAAGTTTGTAACTTTGGTAAATTTGATACCCCAAAATTTATATTCCATCCTTAAAAAGGTACCTCAAAAAATGGCACATCCCGTACCCATACATATGGGAGTTACCCCCCGGGCAGACTATCCTTTTGTCGAAATGCCATCATATAAATCTGATTACAGAATTGGTTGACAGCTGTTATTGCTCTGGTTGGAAGATCTGCGTCATGAAGGCTGAATCGCAAAATGATCGCAGATTGTCACCGATGTATGGAAACATTTTAAATGAAATCGTAGATGGAAGATAGAAGAATGGGTTCCGCGATGATCGAAGGCGGTCACAGATCTCTCTACGATTTTATGGAAACCAAGCATTAGAGTCTCAAGTTGTAATGAAAACAATTAATCCAAGAAAAGGGCAAGTTGAAAATGTTCAATATTTCCCCTTAAATATTGAGTTTGCTCCAATCTCACTTACCTCTTGACGTGCTTGTGGAGGCAGCTTCGCCCAAAGCCCTTCATTCTTTTCTTTTTCTAATTCACGGATTTTGCACAAATGCTAAAAATGAATACAAATTGGAAGGTAGAAAAGGACGAAACAACTGATAAACTGAACTGAATGTGAGCTATGTTCGAGCTATGTTATTTCATCTCACCTGCATAGCTTCATCAAGTAGAAATGTACTGTCATTCAATAGAAGATTTATGAATCTTGGGAATGCTGAGAATTCAGATTTTTCACAGTAATATCTACGACCCTTGAAGAAATAATAGTGCAAGCTATAGAAAAGCAGACTTCACACTGAAGGATTAAACATAAGGTTTATACAAGAAAAGCGCGAACTGTTGGTGAGTCCAATATTTTCGAGCCCAGACACGGTAACATCACAGCCGGGGGTGAGGTCTCGATTGGTTAACCTACCGCAGAGGTCTCTAGCTCTAAAATACCATTTCACATTCACCTGCAGTATATGTTTGTCGATGCAGTACATCCTCGATTACCGGAACAGGCTGAATATGCTCAAATGCGAGGGGCAATTCACTCCTTGAAAGTCTCGTACACCTTTGCTGGAAGTCCTATTGTTTGCTCGGAAGTCCCTTGAAAGTCCTTTTTGTTTTAATGGAAGTCTCGTACGCCTTTTTGCAGAGTGAAATGCCCCTCGCTCAAATGGAATACAGCAGAAATTTTCGACGCGAAGTAGCTAGCTACATTACAACCAAAAATATTTTATTGTTTCTAAACAAGTTAAAATTTGTTAAAAACGAAAGATAAACTGATTTACTACAATGGTTAAAATAATACAGTAATAACAAGACTTAAAGTAGTGGGGCTTACATTTGGTTAATCTAAATTTATTTTGGATAAAACAGAAGGGTTTCGCGTTTCGGAAAATTGAGTGTCGGAGGATGTACTGTAATCGCAGAGGACTCAGGGTAAACAGTCATCATGTTGATGAAGATAAAGTAAACAAAACAAATAAAACTACCCACTTCTTCAAATAGTTCCCAGAACACTTTATTGTAACTTGGTATTTTCCAGATATATTCCAAAACAGCGTACATGTGATGACGGTAGCCTTGAAACAGGAAAGAATTTCATACATCTCATCTACATTCAGGTTATTCCGTTGAAATTGCCACTGAATAAAGAGTCCTGTTTATATCAGCGAAAACGATATTCTTGTGAGGTTTCTCGAGTTAACGGTGATAAATGAATCGATTTGTCATCAGGGTGCATCGCTTTGCATAAACGATATTATTGTGTTCTGCACAAGGATGGAAAAACTTTATTCTTTCTTGGAACTTAAGCCTCTGCGAAATTTTGCAAGGGTGAACTTCAAAAACCCCACTTGCGATTATTCTCCACCCTCCCCTAGACAAAGACCTGCAGCTTTTACACTAAACAATCAGATAGTATACGAAATACAGCAGACTACATATCCATTATGTTTGAAAGCTATGATTTGTCTCCTAATTTTCATTTACTTATCTATATGAAAAACAATTCCTTTTTTCATTTCTTTATTTTTTGTTGGTCTTTACAATAGCTTAATATTAAAGCTAATTCATACCAACCTAAGTCCATACCAACCTAATTCCTCTCTGAAGTAATTTGTTTTCCTTTCCCAGTTTAATTGTATGTAATCGTAAGTAAGTCGTAATCGTAAAATTGTTTCTGTCATTATTTAAATGTTTATGTTTTAGTGTAATGGTGACAGGCTTGCTATGCAAATCCATGCTCTCTGTGATATCGTATTGTAGATAATCCTTTGTATATTTTTGTGCGAATAGAAAAAAATCTTGAAATTGCACCCCATACCAAATTTTTGTTCGAATTCCATTGAATGACCAGTATATTCAATATCGACAAATAATTTCAGAAGTGCTTCGGGAAGAATTTTTGCAATTATTGGACAGTCTTCAAAAATCTTGTATCCGTGGCTCTGAAACCAGTAGAAGATGAATGAAATTAACTGTACATACAAGACGAAATTCAAAAGATTCTTTTTATCTTGACGTGTTCTCTTATAAATGAGTGCCCAATTCTCTTCTTAGCCCTCCTTCAATAAACCCCCACCAAGTTTTTGCAATAATCGAATATAATGCAAGGGGCGGACTACGGCATCTAGATTTTTCTATCCAATGTAAAAAGATATAGGGCAGAAGCGTGATGATCCATGCAATTTTCTTTCGTTTTTTGAAAATCTAAAACCATAGCATTAATTATCGAAAAAAGTTTACAATGTCTCACAAGAAGTCATCATTTTGAAAATTATTCTTCAAGCTATTGGCCTTTGCAATGAGA
>JACTAT010000979.1:0-11733 GCA_014526335.1 Chrysaora quinquecirrha | reverse complement strand
GGAAACTCCCAATTTTGGGCGATTTTTGGCCATTTTTCCATAGTATAGCCTTGCCTTTTTTGGCAAAATGGGTCATTTTGAGGGTTTTTATTTTGTCGCTTTTATGGGCTAAATACCTTTATTATAACCCGAAAAGGGGATTGGGACGGGTTTTCCTACTCTTTAGAAGGTATTTTTGATGTTTTTGATCGATTTGGAAACCCCCAATTTTGGGCGATTTTTGGCCATTTTTCCATAGTATAGCCTTGCCTTTTTGGCAAAATGGGTCATTTTGAGGGTTTTTATTTTGTCGCTTTTATGGGCTAAATACCTTTATTATAACCCGAAAAGGGATTGGGACGGGTTTTCCTACTCTTTGGAAGGTATTTTGATGTTTTTGATCGATTTGGAAACCCCAATTTTGGGCGATTTTTGGCCATTTTTCCATAGTATAGCCTTACCTTTTTGGCAAAATGGGTCATTTTGAGGGTTTTATTTTGTCGCTTTTATGGGCTAAATACCTTTATTATAACCCGAAAAGGGATTGGGACGGGTTTTCCTACTCTTTGGAAGGTATTTTGATGTTTTTGATCGATTTGAAACCCCAATTTTGGGCGATTTTTGGCCATTTTTCCATAGTATAGCCTTACCTTTTTGGCAAAATGGGTCATTTTGAGGGTTTTATTTTGTTGCTTTTATGGGCTAAATACCTTTATTATAACCCGAAAAGGGATTGGGACGGGTTTTCTTACTCTTTGGAAGGTATTTTGATGTTTTGATCGATTTGAAACTCCCAATTTTGGGCGATTTTTGGCCATTTTTCCATAGTATAGCCTTACCTTTTTGGCAAAAATGGGTCATTTTGAGGGTTTTATTTTGTCGCTTTTATGGGCTAAATACCTTTATTATAACCCGAAAAGGGATTGGGACGGGTTTTCCTACTCTTTGGAAGGTATTTTGATGTTTTTGATTTGAAACGATTTGGCCAATAGTATAGCCCCTTTTTGAAAAAATTTTTTGAGGGTTTTATTTTGTTGCGATTTTATTATAACCCGGCCATTTTCTACTCTTTGGAAGGTATTTTGATGTTTTTGATCGATTTGAAACCCCAATTTTGGGCGATTTTTGGCCATTTTTCCATAGTATAGCCTTGCCTTTTTTGGCAAAAATGGGTCATTTTGAGGGTTTTTATTTTGTTGCTTTTATGGGCTAAATACCTTTATTATAACCCGAAAAGGGGATTGGGACGGGTTTTCCTACTCTTTGGAAGGTATTTTTGATGTTTTTGATCGATTTGGAAACTCCCAATTTTGGGCGATTTTTGGCCATTTTTCCATAGTATAGCCTTGCCTTTTTGGCAAAATGGGTCATTTTGAGGGTTTTATTTTGTTGCTTTTATGGGCTAAATACCTTTATTATAACCCGAAAAGGGGGATTGGGACGGGTTTTCCATTTTTCCACTCTTTGGAAGGTATTTTGATGTTTTTGATCGATTTGGAAACGATTTGGAAACTCCCAATTTTGGGCGATTTTTGGCCATTTTTCCATAGTATAGCCTTGCCTTTTTGGCAAAATGGGTCATTTTGAGGGTTTTTATTTTCTCGCTTTTATGGGCTAAATACCTTTATTATAACCCGAAAAGGGGATTTGGACGGGTTTTCTTACTCTTTGGAAGGTATTTTTGATGTTTTTGATCGATTTGGAAACCCCCAATTTTGGGCGATTTTTGGCCATTTTTCCATAGTATAGCCTTGCCTTTTTTGGCAAAATGGGTCATTTTGAGGGTTTTTATTTTGTCGTTTTTATGGGCTAAATACCTTTATTATAACCCGAAAAGGGGATTGGGACGGGTTTTCCTACTCTTTGGAAGGTATTTTTGATGTTTTTGATCGATTTGGAAGCCCCCAATTTTTGGCGATTTTTGGCCATTTTTCCATAGTATAGCTTACCTTTTTTGGCAAAAATGGGTCATTTTGAGGGTTTTTATTTTGTCGCTTTTATGGGCTAAATACCTTTATTATAACCCGAAAAGGGGATTTGGACGGGTTTTCTTACTCTTTGGAAGGTATTTTGATGTTTTTGATCGATTTGAAACCCCCAATTTTGGGCGATTTTTGGCCATTTTTCCATAGTATAGCCTTACCTTTTTGGCAAAATGGGTCATTTTGAGGGTTTTATTTTGTTGCTTTTATGGGCTAAATACCTTTATTATAACCCGAAAAGGGATTGGGACGGGTTTTCTTACTCTTTGGAAGGTATTTTTGATGTTTTTGATCGATTTGAAACTCCCAATTTTGGGCGATTTTTGGCCATTTTTCCATAGTATAGCCTTACCTTTTTGGCAAAATGGGTCATTTTGAGGGTTTTATTTTGTCGCTTTTATGGGCTAAATACCTTTATTATAACCCGAAAAGGGATTGGGACGGGTTTTCCTACTCTTTGGAAGGTATTTTGATGTTTTGATCGATTTGAAACCCCCAATTTTGGGCGATTTTTGGCCATTTTTCCATAGTATAGCCTTACCTTTTTGGCAAAATGGGTCATTTTGAGGGTTTTATTTTGTCGCTTTTATGGGCTAAATACCTTTATTATAACCCGAAAAGGGATTGGGACGGGTTTTCCTACTCTTTGGAAGGTATTTTGATGTTTTTGATCGATTTGAAACTCCCAATTTTGGGCGATTTTTGGCCATTTTTCCATAGTATAGCCTTACCTTTTTGGCAAAAATGGGTCATTTTGAGGGTTTTATTTTGTCGCTTTTATGGGCTAAATACCTTTATTATAACCCGAAAAGGGATTGGGACGGGTTTTCCTACTCTTTGGAAGGTATTTTGATGTTTTTGATCGATTTGAAACCCCAATTTTGGGCGATTTTTGGCCATTTTTCCATAGTATAGCCTTACCTTTTTGGCAAAATGGGTCATTTTGAGGGTTTTATTTTGTCGCTTTTATGGGCTAAATACCTTTATTATAACCCGAAAAGGGGATTGGGACGGGTTTTCCTACTCTTTGGAAGGTATTTTGATGTTTTTGATCGATTTGAAACTCCCAATTTTGGGCGATTTTTGGCCATTTTTCCATAGTATAGCCTTACCTTTTTGGCAAAATGGGTCATTTTGAGGGTTTTATTTTGTCGCTTTTATGGGCTAAATACCTTTATTATAACCCGAAAAGGGATTGGGACGGGTTTTCCTACTCTTTGGAAGGTATTTTTGATGTTTTTGATCGATTTGGAAACTCCCAATTTTGGGCGATTTTTGGCCATTTTTCCATAGTATAGCCTTACCTTTTTTGGCAAAAATGGGTCATTTTGAGGGTTTTTATTTTGTCGCTTTTATGGGCTAAATACCTTTATTATAACCCGAAAAGGGGATTGGGACGGGTTTTCTTACTCTTTGGAAGGTATTTTTGATGTTTTTGATCGATTTGGAAACTCCCAATTTTGGGCGATTTTTGGCCGTTTTTCCATAGTATAGCCTTGCCTTTTTTGTCAAAAATGGGTCATTTTGAGGGTTTTTATTTTGTCGCTTTTATGGGCTAAATACCTTTATTATAACCCGAAAAGGGGATTGGGACGGGTTTTCTTACTCTTTGGAAGGTATTTTTGATGTTTTTGATCGATTTGGAAACTCCCAATTTTGGGCGATTTTTGGCCATTTTTCCATAGTATAGCCTTACCTTTTTGGCAAAAATGGGTCATTTTGAGGGTTTTTATTTTGTCGCTTTTATGGGCTAAATACCTTTATTATAACCCGAAAAGGGGATTGGGACGGGTTTTCCTACTCTTTGGAAGGTATTTTTGATGTTTTTGATCGATTTGGAAACTCCCAATTTTGGGCGATTTTTGGCCATTTTTCCATAGTATAGCCTTACCTTTTTGGCAAAATGGGTCATTTTGAGGGTTTTTATTTTGTTGCTTTTATGGGCTAAATACCTTTATTATAACCCGAAAAGGGATTGGGACGGGTTTTCTACTCTTTGGAAGGTATTTTTGATGTTTTTGATCGATTTGGAAACTCCCAATTTTGGGCGATTTTTGGCCATTTTTCCATAGTATAGCCTTACCTTTTTGGCAAAATGGGTCATTTTGAGGGTTTTATTTTGTCGCTTTTATGGGCTAAATACCTTTATTATAACCCGAAAATGGGATTGGGACGGGTTTTCCTACTCTTTGGAAGGTATTTTTGATGTTTTTGATCGATTTGGAAACCCCCAATTTTGGGCGATTTTTGGCCATTTTTCCATAGTATAGCCTTACCTTTTTTGGCAAAAATGGGTCATTTTGAGGGTTTTTATTTTGTCGCTTTTATGGGCTAAATACCTTTATTATAACCCGAAAAGGGGATTGGGACGGGTTTTCCTACTCTTTGGAAGGTATTTTTGATGTTTTTGATCGATTTGGAAACTCCCAATTTTGGGCGATTTTTGGCCATTTTTCCATAGTATAGCCTTACCTTTTTGGCAAAATGGGTCATTTTGAGGGTTTTATTTTGTCGCTTTTATGGGCTAAATACCTTTATTATAACCCGAAAAGGGATTGGGACGGGTTTTCCTACTCTTTGGAAGGTATTTTGATGTTTTTGATCGATTTGGAAACTCCCAATTTTGGGCGATTTTTGGCCATTTTTCCATAGTATAGCCTTACCTTTTTGGCAAAATGGGTCATTTTGAGGGTTTTATTTTGTCGCTTTTATGGGCTAAATACCTTTATTATAACCCGAAAAGGGATTGGGACGGGTTTTCCTACTCTTTGGAAGGTATTTTGATGTTTTTGATCGATTTGGAAACTCCCAATTTTGGGCGATTTTTGGCCATTTTTCCATAGTATAGCCTTACCTTTTTGGCAAAATGGGTCATTTTGAGGGTTTTATTTTGTCGCTTTTATGGGCTAAATACCTTTATTATAACCCGAAAAGGGATTGGGACGGGTTTTCCTACTCTTTGGAAGGTATTTTGATGTTTTGATCGATTTGGAAACTCCCAATTTTGGGCGATTTTTGGCCATTTTTCCATAGTATAGCCTTACCTTTTTGGCAAAATGGGTCATTTTGAGGGTTTTATTTTGTCGCTTTTATGGGCTAAATACCTTTATTATAACCCGAAAAGGGATTGGGACGGGTTTTCCTACTCTTTGGAAGGTATTTTGATGTTTTTGATCGATTTGGAAACTCCCAATTTTGGGCGATTTTTGGCCATTTTTCCATAGTATAGCCTTACCTTTTTTGGCAAAAATGGGTCATTTTGAGGGTTTTTATTTTGTCGCTTTTATGGGCTAAATACCTTTATTATAACCCGAAAAGGGGATTGGGACGGGTTTTCCTACTCTTTGGAAGGTATTTTTGATGTTTTTGATCGATTTGGAAACTCCCAATTTTGGGCGATTTTTGGCCATTTTTCCATAGTATAGCCTTACCTTTTTTGGCAAAAATGGGTCATTTTGAGGGTTTTTATTTTGTCGCTTTTATGGGCTAAATACCTTTATTATAACCCGAAAAGGGGATTGGGACTAAGGTATTTTTGATGTTTTGATCGATTTGGAAACTAAAATGGGTCATTTTGAGGGTTTTATTTTGTCGCTTTTATGGGCTAAATACCTTTATTATAACCCGAAAAGGGATTGGGACGATTTGGGTTTTCCTACTCTTTTTATTATAACCCGAAAAGGGATTGGGACGGGTTTTCCTACTCTTTGGAAGGTATTTTGATGTTTTGATCGATTTGGAAACTCCCAATTTTGGGCGATTTTTGGCCATTTTTCCATAGTATAGCCTTACCTTTTTGGCAAAATGGGTCATTTTGAGGGTTTTATTTTGTCGCTTTTATGGGCTAAATACCTTTATTATAACCCGAAAAGGGATTGGGACGGGTTTTCTTACTCTTTGGAAGGTATTTTGATGTTTTTGATCGATTTGGAAACTCCCAATTTTGGGCGATTTTTGGCCATTTTTCCATAGTATAGCCTTACCTTTTTTGGCAAAAATGGGTCATTTTGAGGGTTTTTATTTTGTCGCTTTTATGGGCTAAATACCTTTATTATAACCCGAAAAGGGGATTGGGACGGGTTTTCTTACTCTTTGGAAGGTATTTTTGATGTTTTTGATCGATTTGGAAACTCCCAATTTTGGGCGATTTTTGGCCATTTTTCCATAGTATAGCCTTACCTTTTTTGGCAAAAATGGGTCATTTTGAGGGTTTTTATTTTGTTGCTTTTATGGGCTAAATACCTTTATTATAACCCGAAAAGGGGATTGGGACGGGTTTTCCTACTCTTTGGAAGGTATTTTGATGTTTTTTATGATCGATTTGGAAACTCCCAATTTTGGGCGATTTTTGGCCATTTTTCCATAGTATAGCCTTACCTTTTTGGCAAAATGGGTCATTTTGAGGGCTTTTATTTTGTCGCTTTTATGGGCTAAATACCTTTATTATAACCCGAAAAGGGATTGGGACGGGTTTTCTTACTCTTTGGAAGGTATTTTGATGTTTTTGATCGATTTGGAAACCCCCAATTTTGGGCGATTTTTGGCCATTTTTCCATAGTATAGCCTTACCTTTTTGGCAAAATGGGTCATTTTGAGGGTTTTATTTTGTCGCTTTTATGGGCTAAATACCTTTATTATAACCCGAAAAGGGATTGGGACGGGTTTTCCTACTCTTTGGAAGGTATTTTGATGTTTTGATCGATTTGGAAACTCCCAATTTTGGGCGATTTTTGGCCATTTTTCCATAGTATAGCCTTACCTTTTTGGCAAAATGGGTCATTTTGAGGGTTTTATTTTGTCGCTTTTATGGGCTAAATACCTTTATTATAACCCGAAAAGGGATTGGGACGGGTTTTCCTACTCTTTGGAAGGTATTTTGATGTTTTTGATCGATTTGGAAACTCCCAATTTTGGGCGATTTTTGGCCATTTTTCCATAGTATAGCCTTACCTTTTTGGCAAAATGGGTCATTTTGAGGGTTTTATTTTGTCGCTTTTATGGGCTAAATACCTTTATTATAACCCGAAAAGGGATTGGGACGGGTTTTCCTACTCTTTGGAAGGTATTTTGATGTTTTGATCGATTTGGAAACTCCCAATTTTGGGCGATTTTTGGCCATTTTTCCATAGTATAGCCTTACCTTTTTGGCAAAATGGGTCATTTTGAGGGTTTTTATTTTGTCGCTTTTATGGGCTAAATACCTTTATTATAACCCGAAAAGGGGATTGGGACGGGTTTTCCTACTCTTTGGAAGGTATTTTTGATGTTTTTGATCGATTTGGAAACTCCCAATTTTGGGCGATTTTTGGCCATTTTTCCATAGTATAGCCTTACCTTTTTGGCAAAATGGGTCATTTTGAGGGTTTTATTTTGTCGCTTTTATGGGCTAAATACCTTTATTATAACCCGAAAAGGGATTGGGACGGGTTTTCCTACTCTTTGGAAGGTATTTTGATGTTTTTGATCGATTTGGAAACTCCCAATTTTGGGCGATTTTTGGCCATTTTTCCATAGTATAGCCTTACCTTTTTGGCAAAATGGGTCATTTTGAGGGTTTTATTTTGTCGCTTTTATGGGCTAAATACCTTTATTATAACCCGAAAAGGGATTGGGACGGGTTTTCCTACTCTTTGGAAGGTATTTTGATGTTTTTGATCGATTTGGAAACTCCCAATTTTGGGCGATTTTTGGCCATTTTTCCATAGTATAGCCTTACCTTTTTGGCAAAATGGGTCATTTTGAGGGTTTTATTTTGTCGCTTTTATGGGCTAAATACCTTTATTATAACCCGAAAAGGGATTGGGACGGGTTTTCCTACTCTTTGGAAGGTATTTTGATGTTTTGATCGATTTGGAAACTCCCAATTTTGGGCGATTTTTGGCCATTTTTCCATAGTATAGCCTTACCTTTTTGGCAAAATGGGTCATTTTGAGGGTTTTATTTTGTCGCTTTTATGGGCTAAATACCTTTATTATAACCCGAAAAGGGATTGGGACGGGTTTTCCTACTCTTTGGAAGGTATTTTGATGTTTTTGATCGATTTGGAAACTCCCAATTTTGGGCGATTTTGGCCATTTTTCCATAGTATAGCCTTACCTTTTTGGCAAAATGGGTCATTTTGAGGGTTTTATTTTGTCGCTTTTATGGGCTAAATACCTTTATTATAACCCGAAAAGGGATTGGGACGGGTTTTGCTACTATTTTGAAGGTATTTTTGATGTTAAAGCAAGTTGTCACTGCATTTGTTTCAATCAAAAGAGCTATAACTAAGTCTCTTTCATGAACAAGAGTCTAACTGACGATGAAAATCTAAAGAAAATACATCTAGGCCTCTTAGGGGTTTCTACTTTTGCACTGGTTTCATTTGAAATCATAATTTTGCTAACTCTCAAATTAACAAACAAAATATAATTTGCAAGGCTGACAGTTTTAGTGTTAAAGCAGAAAGAGAGAATTGATACAAATTTTGTATATAGCCATTGACTTTTTATTCTATTTTTTTCATTGACTCGAAATATCATAAATCTACCATGTGTTACCAAACAAGGAAAATGCTGATTTCAGTTGAGAAATGAAATCTTACCATATTTGTCTATCTTATATTAATGATTGATTAATTAAGATGCTCGTTCGTTATAATAACCATTGAAGTTCACTTGCAGTAAGAAATCATCTAAATGCTGCTGGTATCCGCGCTTCACCAACTTTGAAACAACTAAAAATGAATTTAAATCATGTGACTATTTACAAGGAAAACAAAAAGGCCTTATCTTACTGCTTCTCCGAAGAATGCTGTTGGTATGCTGAGAGGTAATTCATTTCATACAACTCTTTCAAAACAATGCTAGTCAAAGTATTTTAGGCCCAAGCTAAATGATCAACACTGTTTGTCAAAGATTTACTTGCCCATAAATGTTTGAACGTTTGACCATGTCACAAAACATCACTCGAGACGCACTTTTAGCATGTAACAAGCAAAAACATTCTGCGGGCAGTTATGGAAAGCAATGTCTTGCGACCAGGCCAAACAGGAAGGGGGAGGGGTAAATTTATAAGTAAAAGTAGATAAGAAACCTTTCAAAAGAAATCCAGTGTATTCTTGAAATGCATTGTACGTGAGACACATTGATTTAAATGAAGGATGAACCATACTGTGGCCATCTTGTTGCCATGGTGATGAAATTAGCTGAACATGCATTTTTAGAATCAATGAAAAGATGTCTGAAATGATCTTGAAAACTGAGCCAGCATTTTTAGTAAGAAGTGACCTGGAAACAAAGCAAAGTAAAGTTTATTTTGAAGATATATAATTGAAATTTTGATGTCCAACTTTACTTCATAATTAGCGATTAGGCTGGTATAATACAAACATACCAGATGCCTAGTGTATCTAATACTAGTCGGGATAGCCTCAGTTCGTGGGGGTTGGAAATTTACATATCTTAAGTATAAAAGATATATTCTTTAACGAAATATCACAGAGGAGGCTTTTTCAAAGCTGAAGATGAAATAGCGCATATAGTGCCTGTCGCTGGGGCCTAATAAGTAGATTAACAAACCAGACCTTGACGCTGGCTGTCACTACCGTGGCAAGGGCTCAAACCCCGACCAAACTAGGCCCACTGACCTTGCTAGATTAATCACCTTACCAGGGCTTCTTTTAAAGTAATAAACAGGGTGCAACGTAGCTACTTCACCTATTATTGTTTGGCTAAAGTGTAGTTTAGGCGGGGCAGCTGAAAAAAACTGTCAAGGACAATACAACAATAGCTTTGCCATGCTCAACTAAGTTGGTTCTTCAATCAGCTAACATATACACATAAAGGCAAACACTACACAGTACTGCTTACTATACATACAGATAGACAAATCACGTATATTAATAAAGGAGATAGAAAATTAATGTGTTTACCTGAAAACAATTTTGTTCAAGTAATTGACATGAATCTTATGCAAGTCATCGATTCCATGAACCTATTGATAGAAAAACAACAAATTAAAATAAATTCTTTTGCTAGTTGGGTAAATTAATCAATTAATCATTCAGTAAGTCAGTTAGGTAGTTAGTTAGCTAGTTAGTTAGCTAATTAGTTAGTTAGTTAGCTAGCTAGTTAGTTAGTTAGTTAGCTAGTTAGTTAGTTACTTACTCACTAAGTTACTTAGTTAGCTAGTTAGTTAGTTAGTTAGCTAGCTAGTTAGTTAGTTAGTCTATTTGTTAGTTCGTTAGCTAGGGAGTAAGTAAATTGTTTAGATAGCTAGTTAATTATTTAATTAGTCACTTAACTATAGTTAGATAGTCAGTTAGTTAGTTAGTTAGTTAGTTAGTTAGTTGAATACTTAGTTGGTTAGTTAGTTAGTCTACTTGTTTGTTTGCTCGTTAGTCAGTTAATTACTTTATAGTTAAGCTAGTTTGTAAGTTACTTACTGCACTCACTGGAGTAGAGATTAGCAGCCATTACATGATCGATTATTATAATATAACATCTAAATAAGAACATAAATTATAATATTTAAAAATAGCTCACTTTTTCTGACAGATCATGTTGAAATTCTTGCCAACTTATATGAATAACTTGATTGACAATATATCTTTCAACATTGTTCACAAAATGCCGCATTTCATATCTAGAAAAAAGAGACATTGTCATCAACGGGAAAATCCCAATGATACAATGCAAAATAAGACATCCGAAATCATTCTGCTGGGATATTATCATCTGGCCAAGCAAGTTCGAACATATTCCTCGGGGGACAGACTGCAAAGGAAGTAGTTACCTAATGTCCTCGAGGGACAGACTGCCAAAGCAGTAGTTACCTAATGTCCTCGAGGGACAGACTGCCAAGGCAGTAGTTACCTAGTGTCAGTTTGTTCTAGTGTTTGTTAGGAAGAAGAAGTCCTTGGAGGACAGACTGCTTGAGGCAGTAGTTACACAGTATGCTGATAAAAAGAACACTGTAGACTGAAGGGAGCATTAATAAAAACACAGTACGCTGAAGGGAGCGTGTCACAGTCATTAATAATAAATCAGTACGCTGAAGGGAGCGTGTCACAGTCATTAATAATAAATCAGTACGCTGAAGGGAGCGTGTCACATTCATTAATAATAAATCAGTAGGCTGAAGGGAGCGCGTCACAGTCATTAATAATAAATCAGTACGCTGAAGGGAGCGTGTCACAGTCATTAATAATAAATCAGTAAAGGGAGCGTGTCACAGTCATTAATAATAAATCAGTACGCTGAAGGGAGCGTGTCACAGTCATTAATAATAAATCAGTACGCTGAAGGGAGCGTGTCACAGTCATTAATAATAAATCAGTACGCTGAAGGGAGCGTGTCACAGTCATTAATAATAAATCAGTACGCTGAAGGGAGCGTGTCACAGTCATTAATAATAAATCAGTACGCTGAAGGGAGCGTGTCACAGTCATTAATAATAAATCAGTACGCTGAAGGGAGCGTGTCACAGTCATTAATAATAAATCAGTACGCTGAAGGGAGCGTGTCACAGTCATTAATAATAAATCAGTACGCTGAAGGAGCGTGTCACAGTCATTAATAATAAATCAGTACGCTGAAGGGAGCGTGTCACAGTCATTAATAATAAATCAGTACGCTGAAGGGAGCGTGTCACAGTCATTAATAATAAATCAGTACGCTGAAGGAGCGTGTCACAGTCATTAATAATAAATCAGTACGCTGAAGGGAGCGTGTCACAGTCATTAATAATAAATCAGTACGCTGAAGGGAGCGTGTCACAGTCATTAATAATA
>JACTAT010000978.1:0-11740 GCA_014526335.1 Chrysaora quinquecirrha | reverse complement strand
ATATTGGTAAGTAGGTCGATTAGTGTTTTCAACCTAAGATAATACCTTTTCATTTCTTTTCGTTTGGCAGATAGATGGTTTTTAGTATGATTTTAATTTGAAATGATCTAGCTGAGAAAAAGAAGAGAGCATGTGAACAAGCTAGGCGAAACGTTGCTGTTCTTTTATCGCCGTTTGGTCATAGTCATACATTTAAGTTTTATGCCGTACGTTATACTTAACTTCTTTAATGCATGATAGATAATAATGCGAAAGGATTTAACTCCTATCCGCAGGATGGTATGTATGTGCCTCAGAGAACCTAACAAGGGGTGATAATAAGAGCTTAATTTCGAAATGATAACCCAGTAACCAGGGCATAGTCTACAAAATTGCACCCCGAAAATCGGGCAAAAATGTTTCGTAAGAATACATTCATAGTTTCATAAGAATACAATTTCATAAGAAAACTGTTCGTGCCATCAAACTCTCTATATCTCTTTCTTTTCCCAGAGGCGTTGAAGAAAGTCCATTGGCTTTCTTTTGTTGAAACTTTCAACTCAGATCTCCTATTGACCATTAAAGCAAGTACATTATCCAGAAAAACTGACTTGTTACCTATAACCTGGCCAAATTTTCACAAAACATGACCCAAATATTTGGCCTAAAACCTGTAAACCAGAACGCACATGTATACCTCTCTTCTTTTCGGAGTTACCTCCCTTGCGTTAATGCCGTCGTATTTTTAAATCTGTTTATATAGAACCTCCGTCTGACCTTTAAACTGTGTATAAGATGTTTCTGTTCCCGTTCTAGAAAAAGTGCTTGAAAGAGGCGAAAAACTTGACATTTTGATAGAGAAAACAGAAGATTTAGAAGCCTCGGTAAGAAATTTCTTTTTCAAGGAAGTTGGAAAGCATGGACACAAACTATCTTTATCTTTTTTTCTTAGCAAAATCCAGGCTCGTGTTCTTATAAAATTGTTCTTATTAAAACGAATGTACCTACCCCTTAAACTGTTGAATTGAGAAAGAATACCCTGTCTTCTCGAATATACATAAATCCGGAAAATTATCAGAAATTTACCCGAGTCCTGAGTCCAACATAAGAAAGGCCTAGAAAACTCTCACAACCCCGTATATTGTATTACCAGTACCAGCCCCACCCGGAATATTGTATTATAAAACTTTCACCTAATGTATTAAAAAACTTGCTATTTATCCTCTTTAGTCGCAAAGCTTCAAGAAGTCGACAGTGAAATTGCGAAGGAAGTTTTGGTGGCAAAATACAAGGAACTGTTTAATTTTAATTTTCGTTATCCTTCTATTACTTGGGGTTGTTGCTTTGATTATTCTCGGAGCGCTGGGCAAGTTATAATTCAAATCGTTCTGTTCTTTTCTTAACTTATGTTTAATTTAACAATCAAAATTGCACGGTATTTTGTTTTAAGTTTTACATAGACCTATCCATGAATTATTTTCAACTGAAGAAACAGATGGCCAGTCCCAAGACAAGCAGAAATCCACACCGTAAATCCTCTAATAAGCCACCACCTCCGAAAAAGTCCCCCCGAATAAGCCCCCCTCCCCGAATAAGCCCCCTGCCTAAAAATTCATTTTTGCAAATAAGCCCTCCCTCGAATAAGTCCCCATGGAGAATTGTTCGAAGGCCTTATGAATTAGTTTTTGCCTATAATGCATCTTTCAACTAATTAAAAAACTGGAAAAGCTAGTGCTGACAGGTTTTACTTTGAATTCAACCAATAATCAGCCATTGGCTGTTGGCAAGCAGTTGATTTTGACTATAGAATACAGATAGGCTATCTTTTCTCGCTTTGCTATTATGTCGAAAAAACACTGGAACCATTGAAGTTTGACGTAAGCCCTCCCTTCGAATAAGCCCCCAACAGAAAATTCGTTTTTGCAAATAAGCCCCTGGGGGTTGATTCGAGGATTTGCGGTACTCATTTTAATGCAAATGATGGTATTGCTGAGAGCAATATACGCTTTCTGTGTTACCCCTCCCCGGTGGAACTATGCGTGTATTACAAGTGACGTAATTTATGGATACGTCTATTCCAAGGCAATGTCATTTAAATGCAGTAAAATCGCTGCATTTGAGATTCATACACGATATACTGTACTTACATGTAATCGTTTGGCAGAGGTTTGGAATCCTCAGACTTTCCTCACTATTCTTTTGGTGGTTAGCATCGGTCGAGATAGAGATCTGACAGATATGGAATCAGAAATCAAGTCCAGAGATGTTTCTGCTGTTTCCCGCAATTTTGAATTAGAATTTAGAAAGTCTTATTTATCTTTGTTGAGAATCGTTATAAAAGCCCATTCACTATTGCAGAAAAGGTAGAACGTAGCTGTTGCCTTGGAAGGGCTGTTTCGTTAGAAATGGGTGTGAAGAATTTGTGCTTTCCCCTAAGACAATGGTGTTACCTTGACTAGAAAAAAATTTTGAGTGCTAAATGTTTTGGGCTTGTCCGCGGACCCGTCGCAAAACCCGCAAAACCTTTCCTCAGAGCTTCGACAACCTCGTAGCTACCGCAGTCGTGATGCGATCTAAAGCATTTACGAGACTAAAACCGTGATTTCGCCTGTAATCATAGCATTTTTTAACTGTATGACTGGGCGACTAAATGTCGCCCAGTTCACCGAAATTGTCGCCAAGGACATAAAAATTTAGAAAACTGGGCGACAAGGCACAAGGAAAACTCACAAGCAAAACGGAATAGATGTTGCTTTTGCTTGCCTTCAATATAAATTCTGTAGCTACTGTAGCAAGGAGTGGCAGTATATTAGAGCATGAAAAATATTTCCCTTTTCAATAGTTCAAGAAATCTCTTTTCAATGGTTCAAAAAAAGTTTTTCTGGAGGGATATGCAAGGATGTGTATTTCTTGTGATTTTCTATTAAGATGCAGAGGGAGAATTTTCAGAATCCTGTGCCATTTTAAAGCCTCAGAGATAGTAAAATATCACGAGCTTCCGGGGGCTCCGCCCCCTGGACCCCTTCCCTGGACCCGCTCAGACCCCCAGCTGTTTCGGACAACAACCCACGGTCATTGCTTCTAAATCTGCGTCTGGGTTTTGTCGCCCAGTGAAAAATCCTTAAAAAATGCTATGCCTGTAATTCGAAGACTCTTAAACCCGAACTCTCAACCCTTACTGTATTATAGAGATAAAGCTTGCTTGGGTATACAGTGGAACCTGCACTAACGAGCACCTCTCTAAAGCGGACAAAAGCATAGGTCCCACAAGTGCCCGCTTTGTGGAGGTTTCTTTGTTACAAATTATATCGTGCTGACTTTGTTAAAACTGAGTAAATAATTGTATTATTGTAATTTAAAACTAGTTTTTTTGGGCAGATTAAGTACATTCATTTTCCTTATATAAAATCCCCTTCATAAGAATTCCCTTTTCCCTTATATCGCTGATCGGCTAAGCAGGCTATAATGAAGCATGCTGTTTGGCTGCTGTAAGGTCGAGGCAATGCACAAAGTAATGCTTGTAGAGATATAATTATACTTCGTTTCTAGTTCATTAATAATGGTTTTGCAATTTTATATAGCTGCTCTTTTCGAGGGGCAATTCACTTATTGGAAGCCTTTTATACCTTGCTAGAATTCCTATTGTTTTAATTGAAATTCCTTGGAAATCTTTTTGTTTGAACGGTAGTCCCGTACGCTTTTGATAAGTGAAATGCCCCTCGGTTCTTGTGATGTAACAAAAACTCATGAGATGTTTTCGTATGTTGAAGCGCTGATAATTACATTTGAAGTAAAAAAAGATGTTCGCATGATCTGGGTGTCTTTTTCTTTGGTTTTCTCAAGTAAAGTAGGCTTGTTGACGATACTTGCTTGATAACTGGCTTGCTTACTTTTTGATAGATTGAAATTTTACCCTTTACTTAGCCTGCATTTGTAATCCACATAGGCTGTAATTTGTAAATAACAAGGAAATAGATTAGTTTCATACAGAAACATCCTTAAATGTGATAGGCTCAAGCTGAGGCCCTGGCAAAATAATCCGTAATTGTTGGTCAAACTTTTGAAATTTGCTTGCAGAGAAAAATTTTTGACCGTTTAACCACGTCACAAATTATTGTTAAAAGTGAGTTCCACATTAAGTGTGCATGAAAAGTAAACAACAGTTCATTGCAAATGTGCAACCAGGTTTGCTTTTGTGTTCTACAAGTTTTCCTAGTTTCCTGATTCCAGGTTCCTAAGTTCCATAGTTTTTAGTTCCTAGTTCCGTTCCTGTGTTCGCAGTCAAGAATCTAAGCGAGGCTAATTCGAATTATTTTGTCAAAGCGAGGCAAATTCAGTTTACTGTTATTCTTTTTCATTTTCAAAAAAGTTGCTAATGGTGGAATTTGGAGAAGGTTGCTGCGGCAGAACAGCTCCATGAAAAATGAACGAAACATTTATCGTTGAAAGTGAAACGAGATCTAATCTGTTTGATGATTCGCTCGATGCTGGAGGTTCAACGAGATCTTTGCTCACTCCATTGTATGCTTCTGATTACGAGAGTCGATCGAGGTAAAAGAAAACAACAAAAGTTTATCATAATACATAAAGGCGTTATTTAGGCCCATTTGTGCAGCTGCATGCAGTATCATTAGATCAAAAGTTTTTTGAGTCCACTCCAGACTCCAATTAGAAAAAGTAGAAACCTGGGTCCACTCAGTTAGAACAAGTAGAAATTTGTAGAAATCTCTCTAAGTGTTGAACGAAATTAAAGATGCCAGCTGAGGCTGGGAGCAGACCCCAGTATGGAATGTTGAATTGTTGCGCATAGGATTGTGCACAGTTGTGCACAAGTTAAACAATAGAGAACAATAGAAAACAATAGAAATAGAACAATAGGCCAGTACGCTTGTGCACAGGAAATGTCCCGGATTGACCAAGTTCTCTCCATACTGGAGCAGACCTTTTTGCAATCTGCGACAGTTTCAAGGTTCAATAGCTTCAATAAAGTTAGCCATTGCAAGATAGTACAAGTTTTTCACCCTGGGAGGAGAAAAGGGGCCCGCAAGGTGTTGAAAAAACTGTCAAAAAATATGATGCAACTAACAGAAGTTGTGGAATTGTTGTTTTTATATATGACTGTAGTCCAGGTTGGAAAACATGCAAGTTTCAGCCGAGGCGTCATTGGGAGCAGATTGGGAAAACAATAGGCTAATTAACATGACAATAGGTCAAACATTAGGAGAGGTGCAAGCATTATTGCAAGTGGGAACAAGTTGTTCAACCTGGACTGTAGTGAAGATGAAATGGTGTTTTAGTGCCAGTCACTAGGATCTCAGTAATAGGTTAACTAATCACAAGACCTGGACCTTGGCTGTGATGCTACAGTCGCTGGGCTCGCATCCTGACCATACTGAGCTCCTGTCACCATGAGTCAGTTGGATTACACCACGATGCCACAGCAACTTCTAGTGATAGCTAAGTACTGAATATTTATTTGTTAATCATTATTTTCCAGCTCATTGCTATCAACAAGTTCAGAATTTAGTGAAGATGAAGAATCACTTTCAGATGAACTTAAAATTAATAAAAGATACACAAAAACTGTTGACTTTGAAACAGAAAGAAAACCAAGAGAATTTGTTGGCAGAAGAGAATGCTACAGTACTAGAATAGACAGGTTATTTATTTTTCCAAGTCCTGCCTTTCTTCTCTGTTTTATTACAGTAACTGCATTTCCCCTATAAAGCACCCATTCTCTTGCATGAACCTACCTTCAAATAAGTGACTATGAAAATTTTGCAACATAATGATAAGCCCGTTTGCAGAGTATGGCTTTTCCAACGAGATCTCGAGGTGCAAGAACCCCTTTCTATTGTTCTCTCCTTTTGTTTACTCTATTGTTCTATTCAAAAACTCGAGTGTGCAAGTGCCCAACTCTGCAATCTGGATGATAAGAACCTCATTAAAGGTGCCTAATCTACAAGGTGCCAAGAGTTATTGTTAAAACTTAGCTTTATTTCCCTATGGCCAGGGCAATAACTCTGTTATGCAATCTGATTGGCTGAAAACGTTCAAATGCCATGTTATGATAGGGAATTATAATCCGGTAATGCCTGCTCATTACAACAAACATTCAAAATTTTTAGATTTAGAATGCAATGCCAAGAGGCTTCGTTGTATAGTAATAGTTTCAAACATGAGTCACCACAATACTAGAGGACATGATCAGGCTCTGTCCGTAGGGTGATAAACCATGTAATAACTGTTTCCTTCATGCAATATGCAATACCGAAAATATTAAGGCTCTGCCTCTGTACAAAACCTTGTGAGCGTGGTTTCGTATTGACAGCCTTGGGTTAATATTTTCTGGTTTTTCTGGTAAATATCTGTGTTTAATGGCTCCAAATTTTTATTACATACATCTATGCTTTCTTCTTCTGACACCCCTCCGAGTATTAACATCAGAAACAAGCTGAAACATGAGACTAAGCTTAAGGCGTGATTTATGCAATTGATTGAGATTGAAACATAAATCTCAAATTTTGTCAATTGTTTCAGAGATGATTTTCCGAGAAAGTCAAAACAACAGAAAATATTCACAAAATCATGGGAGGAATGGTTGATAGAAAAGGCTGTTGAGGATTTAAAGCAGTTGGAACTTAAAAGGGAGATGCAACAGAAAGAAAAGATAACTAAGATGAAGAAAACCCAAGAGAGGAAGAAAATTGACAAACAGGTTGAGGAAAATAGACTGAAGTGGCTTGCTCAAAAGAATTTCGAATATGAAAAACACAAAAAGGAAAAAGCAGCACAGAGAGAATATGAGAAATTGAAAAAACAACAGAAAGAACAAATTATAAGTAATAAAGCAAAAAAGGCTTATAATGAATGGTTGGAGAAGAAAAAAGTTGAAAGCAAGGAGCAAAAAGAAAAGGAAAAGGAACAACAGATAGAATTACAAATGAAAAAGATAGAACAAACGAAATTAAACGAAATATCATATCGTAAGTGGAAACAGAAAGCAAAACAACAAAAAAGACAGAACTCAAAAGGTAATGATAGGAAAGATTTTGATTTCTACGACATTGCATCTGGCCCAGAACCAACTTACGTGAACCCAGTGCCATGGAAGAGCATTGTTGATACACGGAGTTATGAAAAGAGGCATTATAGATACAAGGATGAGTGCTGTTTTCAGTCACCGCCGTTACTATGGAAGGAACGCGAAGAACGATTACTAAAGAAAACTCTAGATAGAAAAGGTGTCAGGACACAAACAAAGAAAGGACATTATTGATAGGGTGATTTCAGAATTTTTACTCAGTTTTTCTTTTGTAACTTCGACTTGGAATCAAACTAATAGGTTGGTAAGGTAATTATTTCAGTTATAGATAAATTTCCCAGTTTATCCCTAAGACAACAAGGAAACTAAATTAATTGGACCATATTCATGAGCAATAAAGGTGTTATACCAGAAATCATGCAACAAGGCCCTGGCCCTACCCTACCCTTGATACGACTGTTATTGATATTGACGTTAACTTTTCTCAAGTCTTTGGTACGCCACGGTTCCGTCCGATTCGATATGCTTGAGGATAATGTGTAAGAGGCTAAGAGAGAGTTCCTGAATAGGCATCCCAAAGTACAAAGAGGGAGGCGACATGCAACAAAGTTGATGCTTGGTTTTCGTAAATATGATGCAGAGGCCTTTGTGAACTAAATTTAACACAGGAAAACATCACCAAAACCATTTTCTTGGTAGAAACAACAATAAGAAACAATCACACTTCCCCGCACACTTCAGCAGGACTCTGTCTAAGTTTTCGCGGCACAGCTCGATTTTGCCTAGCAGCTCAGTTCGAATTTCTACCACACAGTCGTCGGAGACCCGCAAAGCATTGGTCGTTTCGCCTCCCGTCCCGTGCTTCGTGCTCCCTTGTACTTAAGCATTGTACTCGCACACGATAGAGCGACTGAATCAGTGTCTTGCTAACTTCGAGCCACTGCTGTGCAATACTATAAGTCTCTGTTATTCATCCTTTTCTGATGATATACTTTGCATTATCACCCATCTCTGTGGGGTTGTGGAAAAAGATAGTATTACGAACAAGACAAGAAGGCCAGGTCCGTTGGCTTTGGGCGCCTTCCTCCTCATTTTTCAGCGCAACATAGGAGTATTTTTTGCACTTGTGATGTAACTTAACAGCATTTTCCTTACCCCCCCCCCCCCCCTAGCTTCTAAACAAGCTCCGATGTCCTTGCAACATGTCAAAATGATTCCTTCTTCAATTCACTGTTCTGAAATGTTTAGCGACGATCATTGATTAAATAATCTTGCTTCTTCAAGCAAGTCACTCTGTTCTAGTTGTCTCTAGTACAGTACAGTATGTAATTTGAAATTACACTTGTTTTATAAGAACAATTTTATACGAATACGAGCCTGGATTTCTGAAATTTTGAAACAAGCAAAGAACAAACTAAGGTTGGGCATAAATTAATAGAAAGGAAAACTGGGTTGAATATGAAAATAAGACGATCAATCAAAATTAAAAGCAAACAAACAAAAACGTTGACAAGCAAGTAACGTATCAACACAACTTTGATCGCCGTGCCCGGTACATTTACTGAAAAACTGAACCCCGGAACTCAAGAATTAAGAACAGCCCAGCAAATTGAAGCTTAAAAACATTTTAGCCTCAAAATTAGCGAAAATTTAAGAGTATCCAGCCTCAGTTGAAATTTGATGTTTTTTATAGAAAATGGGTGCAAGTTGAGAGAGAAAAGAGAGTGTTTTTCTAAAAGAATGCACTACAAAGTTCATGTATACTTTGTAGACGTTTATTTGTGTAAATTTTCAGCATGTTCCTACCATAGTAAACAAGGTCAATTAGAATTGATTAGAAAGAAAAATACGAAATTAGCTCCACACGCAATCGATCCCATCGGTTGTGCCAAATTTACGTTTTTTTCGAAGTTGGTCTAAGTTAATCATTCCCTGTATACTTCAGCTAACTTAGTACTCAAGCGAAAGAATATTCAAAAAATTCGTTAGCTAATCATGATGTTTATCCGTATAGTAAATTCTAGTTAATTGGTGGATTCTTGAAATCTTAATAAACCTTCGTGATTTCTGCTGTAACTTAAAGGTCGTGAAGTAAATGGAAAGGGCAGGTTTTGTGAGGATTCCACCTGTTGTATCTGCTCATGCGTGGAAACTCGTAGAAGCCTCTTGAATATTCGATGTCCAACAAGGAAAAACTTACTTTATAGACATAATATCTATTTGATATAAAAAGCTTGGAATTGTGACAAATATTGGTGTTCATTAAATATATAACAAGGAATAGACATAGAGGATAGCTATACTTTGGATTGGTACACAACTGGGTGATCTTTTGCTTTAGCGATGAAACTTCTGGTAACGTGATCGATAAGAGCAGAGTCAAAATTGCATGCTGGTGAGTTTCGACAATGAATTTTTGTTTTTGTTGATTTGAAGTCGTTTTTGTTTGTGGTCTAGTGTTGAATAAGTCCATTTTGACCTTGGCTAAAGTTCTCTATGTAACAATCGACAATCCATCGATCCGTTGGCCCCTTGTTCAGAATTTAACCCCAATTTCAACCCCACAGCACAATATCCAAACACCAACATCGAGCCTCTTTTGACCTTGGCTAAAGTTCTTTATATGACCATCCATCTAGCGATCCATCGGCCCCTTGTTCAGGATTCACCCCAATTCAAGCCCCACATCACAACATCATCAAACAACAAACACAATTTTCTAAGTAGAAACTATAGCCATTCAATTTGTGTATGAGATTTCAATAAAACGTAAGGATTTCTAGAGATATTTTGGAGATTTGCATCTAGGCAATAGGGTTTCTGCAAAGATGTTGGGGATTTTTCTTTGTAGTTGTAAAGTTTGGGATCTCCTGTCCGAAATCTTCTTGTATTTAAAGGGAACGATTCTTGAAGAATGTTACCTATTAAAACTATTGCCATGTTTAATACACTATTTTGTTTGTACGTTATACTCAGTAAGTTGTCTCATCCATTTCACCCCCATTTATTTACCTCTCAAATTGCTTATACCACCAAATTTTATGTCTTTATTTTTCGAAGTTTCTCGAAAACTCCATCTTTCCTGGTCATGTTTTTTAACTTTGACTTCTGTCTGACGAATACAAGTGATTTTATCAACGTTCAAAACTAGACCCTTCTCGAACCTGAAATTCAGCTAGAGTCTTGCGTATACACGCTTTTTTTTATAAGGAACCTACCTCAAGGCCTAGTTCTTAAAGTTCCTTATTTTTGGACCTCTTTTGAGGCAATTGTAGTTCAAAAGTTCCTTAATAGTTCCTTAATTTTAACTGCACATACAGTGGTCTTAACAATAAAAGACAGACGCTTGCATGTGAGCAAAGCTCGAGACTACTCAAGGAAACAGTTGGTACATGCTTAACGTACAATTTATGTGATTTTCGACTGGAAATGAATGGAACCGGCTTTCTAATTCTTGATTATTTGCAGCGATAAAAGCATTCAACGTTGAAAAGTTCCTTAATGATTTTCTCTTTAATAGTATAAGTTCTTTAAATTTTCGGGCCCTCTACATGTAGGTTCCTTATAAAGTGGTTCTTTATAAAAAAAGAGCGTGTACGATCATTTAGAGCAACACCGTTTTTCTGGGTTGCAGACTATGGTTGTAGTTACAAAAACGATTATTTTCTTTTGCATCGCAGAACGATAATACCGAATTCATAGTGCTCTTTATTTATTATATATTTATTGTTACTCTTTTGTTGCAGTACGATGATGTTGCTGATCTACTTCATAACCACCTTTGCATCTTTATGGTGTGAGGTCAATTCTCAAAGTAAGATTTGATGATTAATATTTTCGCAATGTTTCTTGTTTCTCATGTTGTCCCGAAATGGGGTGCCGTACGTACATCTTAAGGCCTGGCTAAACTAGGAGATATGTCGCGCGCGACATTTTATGTCCCCTCGGTGTCTCCCAGTTTAACCACCTCGGAAACTTTGCAGCACGCGACAAAATTTGTAGCAAGGGACACGCAAATGTTTCTGGGAGACGACAGAAACATTTCTTGTCTCCGTTACATGTAAATGACTCGGGGGCATGTTGCTCCCGAGCATGTTGCTAGCCATCCTGGGAGACACGCCGAATACAGTGTTGCGTGCGACAAGTCTCCTAGTTTAGCCATAGCTTTACAATTACTATGATCTACCAAGGCTTTAAAGTTTGTTTGATGATCGTTGATGATGCTGGCTAAATATTGGTCAGGATCAAACACTCACCCAACATGTCGGAATGGTGGCTTCCTTTCGGCTTTCACTTTGAAACGCGCAAACTAAAACAAGCCGCCTTCTCGGTCTTTAAGAAGCTATTAACTAAAGTGCTAACAACTTTTAACTTATCAACGTAGAAAAGAAGAAGAAACAAGACCAAATAAGATATTTCTAAGACCCCCCCAGCTGAACGATCAAACATTGTTTCTCAAGCATTTGAGATTTCCTTGCAAAACACAAAACATTGCTCGTCACAGAATGGAATGTTTTTGAAGTTTTGAGAAAACGTTGTTTAGGGAATTCTGCTTGTCAACCAATGTTTTGTTTCCTGGCTAAACATTCAATCATTGTTTCCCAAACATTTGAGATTCACTTGTGCAACACAATGTTCACAAAACATAGCTAGTCTAAGCAGGGAATATTTTTGAAGATTTTAGAAAACATTGCTGAGGGAATTCTGCTTGTCAAT
>JACTAT010000977.1:0-11751 GCA_014526335.1 Chrysaora quinquecirrha | reverse complement strand
AAATAAGTCCAAATGTAATATACGAGAACGAGGCCAGAAGCCCAAGCCCATTTGCCAATACTTTGTTAATGGGATATCGACAGACATGAAAACTTTCTAGAGAATAAGCCCAAGCCCAAAATTTCCTATACATTTCTATATGAAATCGATGACATGATAAGGAGGCAATAAGCCCACCTATACTTTTTATACGTGTATCAAAATGAGGCCAGAAGCCCAGAATAAGCCCAAATTCTTTCTAAGAATATATACGTACAGTATGAAGAAACATAACATAGATCAATAACAACAATGATAACAACAACAACAACAACTGTGACAGCAACAAAAACATAATAAACACAAGTTAAAATCATTTTACCTCTTCATGGAAAACTATATTCTAAGCTACATCATCAAAATCAGCTGACCTCCAGTCTTCAATTGTATTTGCTGTGATTTAAAAAACAACCAGCTGGTATCTGTCATTAGAGAATTTCTTTGCCAAAGGTCTTCTATTCATAAAACATACAATTATAGGTATTCCATGCGTTTTGGTCTTGCTTGAGTACTCGTTACTAAAAATGACTCCATTTTTCATAGCCTCGATTGTTGAGTAGTTAATTCGCTCAGCCGATTCCCTGGTGAAGTCAAAAACAATATAACGCTCTCCTTTCCACGCGTAGGCGACATCTTTCATGGCTGTTGATGTTAGGTACAAAGCTTGCTTGGTTGCCATGATGTATTTCCCAAGATACGTCTTGCCGGAATTCCCATTCTCATAAACGACAAATGTGATGATTCTTGGACCTTGACCGCGAAGCAAACCCATCACTTTATTTTGCCATGGTCTAAGTTGGAGCTTCTCAAACTTCTCGTGTAATTGGATTTCGGCGAATTCTTGCCGATCTCGTTTTATGCTGGCGTCGATTCTGTGATGGTTAGCCAGCCATGAATCCCCAAATTCTTCCACCATACATTCCTCTGTCGCACCCTGCTTTCGGCATTGTAGCATGTCCAAAACGGGCGATGTAGATATGTTCTTGTGGATGGTGTCATTGTTGTCGTCTTTCAATGCGGCCAGTCTGTCATCGTGTCCTATTTCGAAAAGTTTGAAGTTCGCACGCAATATCGTCGATTTTGATGAAAAGATTTATTCGCCACTGTTATTATCAACCTTTCGTCCCTTTCTCTGTGGTCCACATCGAGTACCTTTAATACCTGATGCTGCCTCTTTTGACATTTGAAAACAACGAAACCATTGAGCCATTTGAAATTCTGCGCTTTATTTTCATCTTTCCCTGCTACGAGATAATTGAAGTCATTCTTCTTCGCCACCAGCAACTCTTCGACATTTTCAGGGTAACACGTGAAATTAAATGTCCAACACTTGGCCTTTGGACCTCTATGGTAACCAGTAGAAATCGGTGGCATCTTTGATCCTGAGCTGGGTCTTTGCTTGCGTTGACTCGTAGACTAATGTTATGTAGCAAGGAGCGCGTATTTATATAGGTCTGTAATTTCATGGGAATGGGAACATAGGAACATTTCACGCTAATGGTCATATCTATAACCATCATCATCATCGTCGTCACCATCATTATCATCATCAACATCATCAAAATCATCATCATCATCATCATAGTTATCATCATCATAGTTATCATTATCATCAAAATTATCATTATCGCCGTCACCAACCATCACATTTTTATTACCATTAGAATCATCCTTATCATCATCATCATCATCATCATCATCATCATCATCATCATCATCATCATCATAATCATAATCATCGTCAGATCATAATCATCATTATCATCATCATGCCATCAAATCTCATTATGTTATCAAAATCATAATATTAATAATAGTCATCATCATCATCGTCATCGTCATCATCACAATCATCATTATCTTCATGTCATCAAAATTTGAATCATCATTATAATTGACCCCGGAAAATGGAAAACCTATGTGGTTTTAAGCTGATTATGGGTCGTGTTGCATGATTTTGGCTGTTTTTGGGTCGTTTGTCATAATGTTTTAGAAAGTATGACAAACTTCTGCAGAACAAAAGATTCGATGGTTCAATGTACGTGTAGTGAAAGGGACATAATAGATGGCCGCAATCCAAACCAAAAACTTGTTGAAGCCGAGATAAAATTGAAATTTTAACAAAACTTTGATTCTCAAAATATTTAGAAAAATACGGCATGCACTACCTCAGCAGAAAGGGTGTCTATCAAAAAAGAACCACATTTCTAGGTGGCCCAAGGAAAGAGCCTTCCTTGTGTAATCGAACAATGGGCCATAACAAAGGGGCAACCTAATTTGCATCTAAGCAGTTTAGTAATACAGACAGAAGAGATTTATATCGAAGTAACAGTGCAGCCAACCATTTTATTCCATTCCACATTCCATTCCATGTTTCTGCTACCTTGTATACTGGTTGCTACAAGACAACCGCAATGAAAACTGCACTAACAAAAGCGCCCGCAACTGAAAACGAAACTTTTGGAAACTGAAATAAAATCGCAATTTTACAATGCTGCAGTTGAGTTGTTACATAAAAGGTATGAAAAGCCGGAGATGACTCAGAGAGCACACCTGAATGAGATTATCAACTTGGCACCCGTCTTCAGCGAAAAAACGCGTTGGACACTTACCATGACCAGATTGAGACTCATTTTCTAGAAAAGGAGGTTTAAGATGGGAAAAAGGAAACATATTGAGCATCGTTGTTCCTGTGGTAATGGGCAAGCTTCATGAGAACATTTTCCTTTACTGCAGCACAGTAATAATTGAAAAAAACCTGGACAACAGTTCTGGCCTAAACAGGATCAGGGACCAGGTACTACATTATCAGCATTGTTGACCCAACAAGGAGGACAAGGTGCATTTTTGGAAGTTACCCTTCAGAGAGCTGCCAAGAAGTCAACGCACTGAGGGATATAAAAATTTTGATCAAGTATGCTAAATTTGTAAAGGAAAGAAGTAATTTAAGAGATTGGTAAAGGGGGTTTGGGGTCAGGATCACGAATCACTGGGACAGAGATGTTTGCCATTAACGTTTCACATTAAAAATATACTGCATTTCATGTTTCCCAGTTAGAAAATACGGTCAATGACGTTTCACAAAGATATTTTGCCACCCTCTTTCTGGTTTCCCAATGAAAAGGTATGGTCAGTCACGTTTCCTGAAATATCCTTTGCTGCCCTCTTTTAAGGACAAAAAATCAGGGGTATCTTGAAATGATTGCCTTCATGTATGCTCAGCACTCACTCCATGGATCCTTAATATACTTCTTAGGTTTAGATGAAATACAGTCGCTTTGGTGGGGGACATAGTGAAGGCCTCCTTTAATATTGAGATCCATCCTCCTGAGGGTGAATGTTTGCAATTCTAGTGGTTAAAGAATATTTATGCAGTTGAGTCATAGGCGTCTACAGATTTGATAGAGTAGTTTTTGGGTGTAGTTCGTCACCTTTTCTAAAATGCATACTACATCAGAACATTAGCAAATATATAGAGCAAGACCCAAAATTTGTAGAGAAGTTGTTAGGGAGATTTTTGTGGATGACCAAGTGGTTAATTGCAAGGAAACTGAAGTAGCTCTTGCTCTGTATGCAAAGGCCAAGGAGAGATTGAACCAAGGTGGATTTACATTGAGAAAGTGGAAGAGAAATAATGTAGAATTGGCTAAAAAGATTAAACAGAGAGAACATGGGATTGACCCTAAGACTGAACAACAGTTATGTACTAAGGAAACCCTTGGAGCACAAATAGCAAAGAAAGGAAACCAAGGTTTTTGGATTAATGTGGCACAATGCAACTGACAGGATAGAGTATGTTTTTAGCAAGGTTAGAAGAGAGATCGAGAGTAACTCCAAGCTGCCAAAGAGAAGGATTCTGAGTATATCAGCTTGGGTATTTGATCCACTGACATTGATAAGTCCAATAGCAGTTACAGCTAAGATTTTATTCCAGAAATTGTGCGTGGAACAGTCGCGTTGGGATCATCCACTCCCAGAGGATAAGTGTATTCGGTTGAAGACTTTGCTTTGCTTTGAAGATTTACTGGATACTAGATCTATTGCCATTGCTTGGTTAATGCTGGATAATATAAATCAGTGACATCATTAGTTACGAGTTGCATGGTTTCGCAGATGCCAGCAAAAAGGCCTATTGTTCCATGATATATCTATTGTGTTATACTTCCTACAGTATGCACACTAAGCTCACTGCCCTCAGTTATACTCACTGCCAAAACTAGGGTAACACCCTTGAAGACGCTTAGTATTCCTTGCCTTGAGATAATGTCACCCACAGTGTTAGGCAAATTAGGATACAAAGATAAGCCAGGAAATTAGGATAGATAGTGCAAGACCTCTCTCTTCTGGATCTATAACAACGGGGAGAGTTATTGATAAAGTATTGAATGACCTGAAATGACCTGAAATGATCTGAAATGACCTGAAAATGACCTGGAATTACCCTAAATAACCTGAAATGACCCAAAAATGGGCTGATCAGACTTATTCTGTTCTTTTCAGAGCTGTTTAAAATTCATGGCTGTGTTAAAAAGATGGAACCAGTACTAGAATCTGAAAATGTGAATCTGGGAACAGCATCTAAGAATATTGTAGGCTTCTTGAAAAGGAATTTGGTAATGGGAATGTGGAAATGGGAATCTGGAGATTTGAATGGTAGAAAGGGGATTTTAGAAGGGGAATCTAAGAACAGGGTTCTAGAGAAGGGATGGGGGATGGGAATGTGGAAATGGGATTCTGGGAATGAGAATCTGGAAAGGAATTTGAGAAAGGGAAATTAAGAAAAGGCTTCTCCCACATTTCCATTCCCCATTCCTTCTCCAGAGGCCTATTCTTAGATTCCCCTTCTCAAAGTCCTTTTCAGTTTCCAATCCCAGAATTCCATTCACATTTGCAGATTCTAGTACTGGTTCCGTCTTTTTAACACAGCCATTATTTCTAAACAGCTCTGAAAAGAACGGAATAAGTCTGATCAGCTCATTTTTGGGTCATTTCAGGTCATTTAGGGTAAATCCAGGTCATTTTCAGGTCATTTCAGATCATTCCAGCTCATTGCAGGTCATTTCAGTTCATTTCAGGTCATTCAATATTTTATCAATAACGCGACGGGGAGTGAAAAACGTTTGTCCAAAACAGATGATATCCTATCTGTATCACAGAAGAGAACTAGAGGCATGTGTCTAGAATTGAATTCCGAGCTGACTTAGGGTGTAGAGGGACTTCCTGAAGAGCAACCAACTTTGGTGGGAAGGTCCCAAGTGGCTGAGGAAGGGAAGATAGCATTAGCCTGAGAGAGTTTTCCCAGATAATGCTAGTAAAGTTGCATAGAGAAAAAGAAGGCAAAGGTCTTGCTAGCTATAGAAGAAGAGCAAATGTAGATAGGAAGTTTGGTTGACATTAAGAGGAATGGAAGTCTAAGTAAACTCCAAGGACCGCTTTCAAGATAACAACTTTCTTTATGTATATCAAAGTTTCCCTTTCAACTTTTCATTAACTAGATAAGTTCTGAACATTGCTTATCTGACAGCCAGATTAAGACGCACACGGGTAAGTGGCAAAAAAAGAAATAAATATACAAGTTGGTATACAGCCAGATTAGAGTACACGAATTTTTTTAGTAAAGCAAGTTCGGCTAAGGCTCAATACTGAAAATTCCTTAACTGACAGCCAAATCTGAGTGCTGAAAATTCCTTAGCACTTCCTTAACTTTTCGCCTTAAGTTATCTTACCTTCTGAATAAACAATTCGCCCATGTTCTTCTTCAGGTCGGTCTTCACAATAAACACCATATAAATCATAGTGATTTTCAATAGTTCTCTTCCGAATATAATTAAATTTCCCATAGCAGTTGTTGCAATCGCAAATCTTGATCCGATTCCGATCCATCTCCGTCGAAATACGTTGAGATTTCGGTTGGATTAGTTTGGTTGAGTTGATTGCTCATAACCGTTTGTTTTTTCCAAATATGTTTAACATTTCCGAATGCGTTTCGATCTTATACCAAATATGTACAAATCTGAAGTATTATTGCTTTACTACGCGCTCCAAAAACTAATGTTTTTCCAAATATGGGAAATTTCGAATACAGTAGAGAACGCCATTGCGCCAGCCATTCTTTATCGAAAACCGTAAATCGTAAACCGAAACATATCGATTTTCAAGAAAACAGTTGCAAACATGACCACGGAGGGTGAATTGCACAAGAAATTAGCAGCCTTATCTGAAGAAAATGAGCGCTTGCGCAAGGAATTGACACAAAATAACAACAAGTCAATAAATGTGAAGAAATCTGGAATCCCAACGGTAAGCTAACATAAAAAATTTTACTATTTATAAATGCAGTTTTAGCGGGCGTCTCATGACAGCACAAAAATTGTAACACTAAGACTAACCCTAAACCTAAATCAGTCTTTCCATGAGACGGACGCCATTTATGATTACAAACTATAACAAAACTGTTTTTTGACAAACAAAACGTTGAAAAAGAATTATGTTTCACAGGTTGTATTACAAATAGCCTTCCACAACAACAGAGAACTTGCAGATCAAGCATATAGCAAAAAATATGAGGATTTAAAGAAAGAAGATAAGTTAAGATTGGAGGATTCAGTAGGAGACGAGCTAAAAGCAAGTGGGATATTGGGAGTGCGGAGAAAAGACATTCACAAAAGAGTTAGAAGCTACTACAACGGATTGAGAGCAAAAGCAAAATTGAAAACAAATACTGAGAAAAGACGTTTGGTCAGAAAAAGGAACAAGATGCATAGTGAAAATCATGTAAGCAATTTACTATAAAATGCGTAAAACACAATTCAGGAAAGCTACAAAAAATAGTCTAATCTTCGTAAATCGTACATTTTTCATTAAAAGTCTTGAATTCTTTTCAGCGAATGAGAAAAGAAATGATCGCCGAAGCACGCCATAAAGGGATCCTGGACATCTCAAATCAGGAACAGCTGAAAGAATTTAAAAAGAAAATAAGAATTAAGGCAATAGATGACATTGAAACACCCCCAAATAGCGACGATGAAGAAGGGAGAGACTTAGCCAATCAAAAACGGCAAATCGGTTTAAAAAATGGGCGAGAAAAACATACACAAATGTGTTCTCTGTACCGATCAGATGGCAGATTGGAAAAATCGTTTAGTTCTCCTGTGAGTTCTGGAAAACTACACTATTAGGTGCCTAATTGCTGTCCCCCCACTAACTTATTTTTTGAAAATTTTCCAACCCACTACCCTTATTAGACCCCCCCCCCCCCCTGCTGATTAAGATTTGCATTAAGTTTGCTGGGACTTTCTTGATGTGAAGTTTTACTTGTACACTCTATTTTCTGTTAGAAATTTTTATTTTTGTAGCTTATAATTACTATAAAGCCCGTTTGCACTGCGTTTTGACAATTTTGAGACAATTAAGTTCCAGGCACGAACGAACAACCACCCTAAGCAATTAGGCACCTAAGAGTAGAAAATCTAGACAGAATTGTCAAGACAAGTTTATTCTTGTTTACTTTAAACTTTTCATAATTTTCAAGGGAAAAGAAAAATATATCATGAACTGGGAGGTGACCAAAATTGATGGACAGTGGCCATGGGAGATCACTCAGAAGTATTCATTTCAAGATGTAAGATTTTATATTTCAAATTAATTTTCAAAATATATACACTACCTTCTGAATACTCTCTGCATTAGTTTAATTCTCAACTCTGCTTTTTTTGAGCAAGCAACCTGTTTAGCTTTTCTCCATTCTGTTTTTCTTTATCTAAAAATTCAAATTTACAATTCATCACAATCAATGAATACAATTCATGATTATAATATTGTAATATCATCACAGATAAATAACATAATGGACAAGAGCAATTTTGAAGCAAACTGGGGGACATGCAAAGGACATGATTTAAAATGCATTTCAAACAACCTGAATTTATCACCAAAGGTATTAATAATTGCTTAACACATGCAGTCAATATTACTATCTAAAAACCTCATATTGAAAATAAATTAAAAAAATCTAACACATTCCATTTCAAATATTTTATCTAGGTCCAAGAGCATCTCTTGAAAAGTATTGCAGAATATGCACCAAAATTGCAAGGTGGAGAGGTATGTGGACAAGTGGAAAAATAACTTCAATTTTATTTATAATTGACTTAACAACGAAAACCTGTTTTCACAATAAAAATTCTTAAATTGCAGATGTCAAAAAACAAATTCATTGCAATGCCCACATTGTTCATTGAAAGAATTATTAGAACATCGCAGAATGAATTTTGTATTTGGGACCAAGAAACTTTAAAAAATATTCAAAATTTCAAAAACGAATTTCAGGTAAAAAGAAATATGCCCTTCATTGCATAAACATTTCAGTAAATTTGCACTTTAATTCAGGATGCCAATGCTTTCCAACTCACTTTCTGTATTATACTTGGCAGCTTGATCATAAAATATATATGATGACACCAGTTGTGCACTACAACAGTGAAACAAAGAAGCAAAACTGGGCAATTGTGGTAATTAAAAGAACTCCTTTTTATGCATAGCAAACTTATTTAATTTATCTATTTAAAACATAGATGCAAACATTTTGAAACAACTTTTTTAGGTTGGCATCCTTAATGAAAAGGAAAACATTCTTATGATATTGAACCCTCTTGGTGAGAACACTGGAGATTCAATTCATAAAGTGAAGTAAGTAGCTTACTGTCAAATATTCTTAATGAGATTCAATCTACTTTATTGGTACTTATGTCAAAATTTAAATTAAAAATATTGCAGATATTACTATTCAAGAATAACAAATGTGAAAGAATGGAAAATTTTCACAAACAATACCTTTGCAAAAATTCCCAAAAAGGTAACATTGGATTTTCAAGCATCTATTATTTGCCTTCTTTAAAAGTAAGAAAATTATACAAGTTACTGCAGATGTGGAAACTAATTTATCAACATCTTCTATTTAGATTATACTACAGGTGACAAGCAACATTGCCCAATGTGGGATCATCGTAGTCCTTGTAAGTAGCTTTACATTTCATACCTTATCTAGAAATATATATATTTTAAATGTTTTAAAATTTTATAATATATTTAATTTTTGTGTTTTCAGTACCTGATTCAAATAATAACAAATAAATATATTCAACGTCGGGTATGTCTCTTTTGCTGAATTTATCTTTTATATCTTTATATATATATATAAAACAAAACTGTTTGTGATTAATTCCTAAAAAATTTCAACCTTACATGGGCGGGTACCAAGGCTCTATACATAGCGTTTGCTAATTTGAATACTAGTTTCAAATACTACATTTATCCTTATCAGATTGACCTTGATCAAGTCAGACTGTGGATCATAAACAAAGTTGTGGCATGCAGTTCCCTGAATGAAGAAGACGAAGATCTGATCGATGTTGATGATGATTTAACACAATACTCGGAGGAAGAATGATGATGATACACACAACTCTCAGAACTCTAACGCACTCTCGATTATTAGGGGTCTGTTACTTAGCGATTTTTATTCAAATCGAGTTAATGTTTATCAGATAATTTTAATATAAATGTAGAAAAATAACGATTGATAGGTTAAAACATCTGTTACCAAATATTATACGCTTTTTTTCTTCTTCCGTCTTCCGTGTGTCGAGTAATTCCTCACAGATGAACAACAGGCAGATCGATAATAGGCCTTCATTTCGGAATGCGCAATTGTACGTGAAATTATATGCGTAACAATTATGCAATTATTTATGCAATTATTTATGCAATTGAACGAGAAATTATATGAGCAATCAATTATGCAATTATTTATGCAATTGAACGAGAAATTATATGAGCAATCAATTATGCAATTATTTATGCAATTGAACGAGAAATTATATGCGCAATCAATTATGCAATTACTTATGCAATTGAACGAGAAATTATATGCGCAATCAATTATGCAATTATCAATGTAATTATAAGAGCAATTAAATGTGCAATCATTTCTGAAATTTGATGTGCAATTTGATGTGGAATTATATGTGAAATTCAACGTAGAATTATATGTGCAATTCGACAGATCAGATTGCACAATTTGCTGAACTTGATGCTTCGAATTTCACATCGAATTGCTCGTCAAAAAATCCGACGCATGCGTCGGATTCTACGAAAGATTTCTCGTCGAATTACACAGTCGATCGCACCACTGTTTTACCTGTGTTCTTCAAATAAGCCCCGGGGTTTTGCAAATATGAATTCTTAGGTGGAGACGGAGGGGAGCTTATTTGGAGGTGGGGACTTATTCACAGTATGTGAAAGAGAGCTGTGTGTATGTTTATGTGGGTAGGGAAACTCACTCCTCAAAACTGAAGCTAGTTCGATGTTCGAATCGACTGATCAGCTATATAAAGCTTCAGAAACACACTTAGATTACCAAGGAATAGATGACCACCGATTTTCACAATAGAAAACTTGTTCATCCTTGCTAGGAATCCTATGACTTTAATCAAAATTCCTTGGAAATCCTTTTGCCTTTATGGCAAAATGGTAGGTCTTATAAGGGGTGCATTACGCCCATTAATAGCCAAAAAGTGCATGAGAATTCTGCCTGAAGTCTCTCAAAATTAATTTTGAATTTCTTGATTTCTGTCAGAATTTCTTTGGATTTGATGGATTTAACAAGCGCACAAGACTTGCTTTTTCCTCATTTTTGATATTTCTCTTCAAAACCAGGCTAGTATAAATTGGCGTTGTCCATACCAAACCATATATGATTTTAATCGGCATCATGCGGCTATTAGTTACTTGCGATTCAAAAAAAGCAAGGAAAAAACCTTTACATGGTAACTTTATCATTTTTTTAAGAAGAGCGCAAAGAGGTTTCTAATAAAAACAAATATCTTGATTATGACTCTAGAGGTATTCAAGAAAGCCCCGATTTGTAAAGGGGCGCTAATTTGGTATTCCCAAAAGCTTTTTAAAGCCCATTAACAAGTTTCATTGTTTTAAGATGTGAGCAGGTGGGTTCAGCAGTTTTGACTGCAGGGTTCAGGTGGGTTTCTGCTTGGTTCAGGTAGGCTCAGCTGGGTTCAGGTGGGTTTAACTTTTATAAATTACAGAGGATTATCACAATCTTCTCACCGGATGAAAATCTCTGAATTTGTTATTAGGCAAAGATTGTTGCAGGATCCTACTCTGCGTTGCACTGGTTAGACAGATTTGAGTCACAGAAAAACTTCCGTAAAATTTAATAGTAAATATATACAAAATAACCAAATAACACTGAAATTACGCTACGATTTCGACTTGATCCTTCTAGTCCGAATGCTTTCCTACGTCTATCTGTCTCTTCGAGTTCATTTTGAGGTATAGCATTAATCAAATGTTCTATTGAACTTTCAACACATTAATTAGATCATCATCTACTTACGTAAATATGAGAAATTATATATCCAAAATTTCTTAGGAGTAGCGCATCAATTAGAAATTTAACGGCAAAAACAACAACTTTTAATTTGCAAAACATGTTTCGGACATGCACTGTCCATCATCAGTTGATAAATTCAAATTTCTACAATGGTTAATTTTATAAGGAAAAGTAAGTTACGTAATATATGTTTACAACAATAGATGAGAGAAAAAAAATGTTAATTGATATTATGGGTGTGGTTAAAAGAAAAAGGTTAAAACGCTAAGATAATGATAAATTATAATGATACAGCTGCCTAT
>JACTAT010000976.1:0-11753 GCA_014526335.1 Chrysaora quinquecirrha | reverse complement strand
TCAACATGGCTCACATCTATAATTTACACTGAGTGTAAATTGTAACTTTTCCATGTAAATTACATGTGGTGTAATTTATATCCAATGTAAAAACTGAGGCCAGTGAACATAATGGCCTTGGGACAAAGGCTGCGGGTTATCACGGGATGAACTATCGAGGGCTTTCAATGTGTCCCATGTTCGCAGGCCTCCCTCAACCTTTGGTTTATACTGGTTATGTTTATGGAATTGATGAATGTGGAAATCATGGAAACGTTTAATCTTTATCTCGATGAAGAAGATCATGACGCAGAAGGTAAATGAATATACTTATACCAAAAACCACGATTATAACAGTTGTTTCTTGAAATGTCTGTATATGATTATGAGGATTGAGGATCATTATGCTGAGTGCTGAGAAACGTGAAAAATACTCGCAAACAGATAAGAGGCCTAAGCACATCCGAAGATTAAACCTTCGTAGATTTTATGTTTAAAATAAGCGTCCTACTCCTATTCCTTGAGTTTTTTTTAACATTTTTGTTGAATTGGTGAAATATTCACTTGTTTTCATTTTAACTTCATGATTTATGAATTCACTTTAGGGGACAAAAGTACATTGCGACGCTTGTCCTAAAATGGCGGCCAAGAGTATTGCCGAAGGTCCAAAAGACAAAAAATTTACATAACAAAGCCATGACTTCCAGATTTCGAGCGAAATATTGCAAGAGTTGTCTTGATAAAAAGCAATAAACATAACTACTTTTTGGCCCTTGACTCTTTCCTTTTTGAAAGCAAGATAGCTGATACCTTTGTTCCACGCTATAATTTTTACTGAGAAGTGTAGTTTTCACAAAGAAAACAGAAGTTATTGTGTGGAAAACCATTTCAGGTGTGTGACTATTGTTTAGGCCCAAAAGAGGGTATTTTTTAGTGAATTTGAATTTGCAAATTCTTCTCTATAAACCCAAGAATTTGGTTCAAAATTAATTTGCTACATTTTATGATAACAACAGTTTTGAAGTATGTGAATGAAATTGTCCATAAAAGTTTCTGAAGACTCCTTCAAGTTCAAACTTTATTTTCACATTAAAGCAAGAATTTCAAAAGTTACTGACCTAGAATCTTTATCAATATTTCAACCCCCGAATTCTTCTCTAACTGTACACTTTGAGCGAAAATTTAAATGGTAATTACAAGTTTGATCTACTGTACTTTGTCTCAAAAAGCCATACATCTCTGTTTTCAAGACAACCTTTTTTCCAGAAAGTCTCGAATGCAATTCTTCCTGCGAGATTTTTGACCATTTTTTATCCAAAATGCGAAAAAAATCATTTAATTTTCATTCTAAATGAAAGTCAATGAAATTGTGAACATTTTCCTGCTAGTCTTTTGGCATCTTTAGAATACATCTGACAGGAGGTTTAATAAGTTTCCTTTATTCCAGATGGCCAAGGAAAGAAGACCATAATTAAAAGGTTTGTAGATATTTGTGAGCATTAATATCTTTGTACTAAACTTATAGATCCCATCCTGGCCAGAGGTAGTAAAACTGCAGCAGCCAGTGATGCCAAATATATTTATTCTTACGCTGAAAGAGCAATTTGGAAATTAGTATTTTTGAATGGATAAGAGATGTTTATGTGAGCAAAAATGTTAAATAAGCTAAAACTTCTTTGAAATTTTTGACAAGTATACCTTAAGAATTTTGTAGATAAATAACATTTATAGTATTTTAGATTTATATGATTTAAAATCCATATACAATATGATTTAGGGCTCATGTGCCTGTAAAGTATTAATGGTTATTTTATAGGTACTTATTGGTGTTTCTTATGTCAATTAAGAATTATCAAATTGTATTTGTGCAGGTTTTTAGAAATATTTTTCCTTCAACTTTCACTTTGCTGGTCCAATCTTTATAGGTCATATTCATCTGTCATAAATTTTAAACCTGCTAGAAAAAAAATGAATATAGCAATTATATGATATGATATGATTTTAAAACAATTATGCAAATTCTGCATAACAATAGCATCTCTACTCTTTGCTTAGAATTGTGCATCATGTGGAGCAGAATGTCCAATCGCCAAGAAAAAGTGTCACTGTGGTGAAGAATTTGCTGTGAAAGGCCAAGGTCAAAAAGAAAGCTGACGTCCTCAAATCCAACTAGGCTGAAGGAATATATTAAAAAATATGTGAGACATGGTGTAATAAATACTAGTCTCTTTTCAGTTTATTAGCATTTCTTTTAAAGGCTGTATTGACTTGACTCTAGCCTCACATTGACCAGAAAATTAAATAGCCCATTGGCTTGCATATCTTAGCATATTTTTCATTATATCATTGTCTGGTTAATGAAAAGATTTATTAAAGTATCATCATTTGTGAAGCAGTGCTTGTTGATTCTTTGTTTGAGAATCAAGATGTATGATACAATTCCTTACAGGCAGAAGCTTTGAAAGAAAATTGTGGCACAAATGTTATCGTGATCTATTCAGCAAGCCACACAAGATTAGCTAAAAGTGGTCATCAATCTATTGTTCACGATGTTACAACGCTTTGCAACTGATGGTGCTGCAGCAAATTTCATGGGTGAAGGAGCCATTGACACACGCCCTGAAACTGGCAAGAAAATTTTGAATCTGATGAAAGCATTCATGAAAGGTAGAGGTTGGGTTTTTCATTGCTTTTATTTTCTAAATTGATGGTCAAGGTGGGCATTGTATTCTTGGCGGATATTGATTAATGTTCATAATTTTTTAGCATTCAATGCTTAGCTTTCAAAATTATCAATATCCTGAAAAATAAATGCCAACAATTTGTTGAATATCAGCTCTAATCTTTTCAGCATCTGAATCCAAAGTAAACAATCCTGGCAATGGTAATTCACCAGGTAATATTAATATATAAATTAAAGTAATCATACATTCCAATAAATAAATTTGGAAAATTAAATTTTCAACAATTTAATTTTGATTGGCTGAAAGTTTTAAATAATTTTAAATTGGAACAATGCCTGTCCAAAATTTTGATGGTCTAAAGTTTTTTTTAATTCTTTGAAATAAGAAAAATGCAAAGAATAGACTTTCCAAGAAAAATTAAAAGCGCATTAGGTCTTTGACAATATTGCAGATGAATTTGTTTTGAACCTTGATCAAACACCACTGTCATGTGTGTACAGATCACATAGTTACATGAAGGGTGCCTAAATTATATCACTATTTCAGCCAAGCAGAAAAATAACTGGAACATTTACCAAATCAAAGACTGGTGAAATTTCCAATACTGTGAATTAATATCCAAAGGTTTTGTCCTAAATTCTCAAAAATAGCATGCAAAAGTCTTCTGTCCAAAGTGTAATGTTTGAAACATTTCAGTCTGAAAGCTTTCAATTTTGATGCATCTTTTACTTTGAGCTCTTGTATTTCGATCAATGGTAATTAAATAGATTATTTGACCTCAGAGTATGTTTATATCATCATTTCCAATTTATAAAAGTTAAAATGACCTGAAACAATCTGTAACCAGAATTTGTAAATTTAGCAGCTCTTTTTTTTGCTTCACATTTGTAAAAAACGGTTTCGTGATTAATTAATTGGAAAAATCTCAGTTTATTGTAAAATTTTTCTTGTGTTTGTAATTTTCAACTGCTTTTTATGCTGCAAAAATGTGCCATTTCTCTTGAATTCACTGTATATACTAAAATCTATAATTCATTAAGCTTTCATTCTATATGTTTCTTCCAAAAAGGTACAACAGAAATTGTTGAGTTGCCCAAAACTAATTGTTCAGATCAATCAGAAAAAAAGTCTAGTAAGTTTGCACTTTCTTGTTCTGTTTTGATGATTGAAAATAGTTTTACAGTAGATTTGCAAGACAGATATAAACAGTTTGATTGCACTTTCTTAACTAATATTGTAATTGACTGTTCTCTTGGTGGTTCTTCACGTCCTTCCTGCTCTCGGACAACCCCTCGACCGACTGACCTGTTCAATTTTTGGTTAACATTCTAACTGGTGGCTGTGTTCTAACTGGTACAAACGTTGAAAGCACATTGAATCATCAGGACCACGCCCATATATCTCAAATCCATTTTAAAATCTAGGGTACCACCTTGATGAAAAAGCACCATAAAACCAAAACGGGCCTAAATTTTGGCCCATTTTCTGACCTTCTTGTGTGTCAGCCTGACGTCACAATACCTTTTTCTCACCCAAAGTCCACTGCAGCCAATAGCACTCCCGCAACTCTACCTAACAATGTTTGTTCAACGGTTTGCCCACACAGTTGTCCCAAACTTTTTAATCAAAGTTTTCCCCTATTTAATCCCATGTATATGTACTCAATGGGCGGTGAATCCAACATACATCTTTTCTTTTGCTATCACAGGATCATTAGATGGTGATATAATGCAAAATTTACTTAAAGCAGAAAGCAGCAGCTCTGACTCCAGTGAAACAGCTTTTCTTGGGATTCCTGCCCCATCTGGTACTGCAGATAGCTTGGAAAAAGGTAGCTCAACAGAAAGCTTTGTCATAGCTTCTAGTAAGTTTACAGTTTCTGTTTGTGATTAAATTATCAATATGTAGCGTAGCACTGGTCTTCAGCATGCACCTTGCTTGCTTGCTTACAATTTTACTTTGTTAATGCTCTCATTCATTTTAACATTTTCTTTACTTTACGCATTAAGATTTCAGTAGCTATTCTTGGTAAAAAATTTGCAAAAGGAATTCATCAGATTATTTGTTAGGCATGAGGAACTGTATTTCAGAGATTAAAAAGTAAGATATCTCTTACTTTAAAGGAAACAACTGCAGACTTCAAATAAATTTAAGTTTGAAGAAAGAGACCATAAACATTGAATTTGCAGTTTCCAAATGAAACTGTGAAGTATATGTTTATCATCTGTTTCTTCATGCTCAAATTTCTTACTTTCTTACTTTAATGGTGAATATTTCCCACTAAGATTGTTCATGGGGCTCCTGATCCCTGTTGCCTTTTTTGTGAAAATATTTATCTTTTAGGCCGAGCCACAGCTAGCCACCATTTTGAGAAATTTGGTGCAATACCTCGTAATTTATAAAAGTTAAAAACCACCGGAAACCAGCTGAAACCAGCTGAAACCACCTGAAACCAGCAGCGAAACCAGCTGAAACCAGCCGAAACCAGCCGTTCTCACCTTAGGACAATGAAACTTGTTTACAGGATTCGAGAACTCTTTTGGGAATGCCACTTAGCTCGCATAAACAAATCCCGTTCCTCTGAGATATCTGGAGACATCGACAAAGTTATTAATGGAATGGAACATGTGTTCTATTCAAGAGACGTTTTGCTAGTAAATGAAAGAAACGTATCATTTGTGTCAGAAGAAGAATAACCCTTTCAATCAGCCCGAGTTTTAAAAAACACCCTTTAGTTGTATATTAGTGCTCTTGGTAATTTTCTACAGCTTGCTTATGCTGCAAAATGTGCCATTTCTCTTCAATTCGCTGTATATACTTAATAATCTATTAAGCTTTCATTCTATATCTTCTAAAAGGTACAACAGAAATTGTTGAGTTGCCAAAATCTAATTGCTCAGATCAATCAGGGAAAAGTCTAGTAAGTTTGCACTTTCTTCTTCTGTTTTGATGATTGGAAATGTTTCCTCTGCTAGATCTAGAAAATGGATCTTAGATCTCACTCTTTCACTTGACAGGATTTGATTTCTGGCTACCTGACTAGCTCTTCGCTGCATTATGCATTCAGAAATTAAAATGTATATGTATTCAATAGAACCTGATAATGCATTGATAATTTTGCATGGGAATACAATTTTGATGCCATTTTTTAAATGAATGTATTTTATTATCTGGAATCGACAGATATTTTAGCATTATTTTTCATTGCATAAGTGATCTTATCTTTAACATCTGTATCTTTACTATTCATTAGCTTTCTTTGTTGTCACAGGATCATTAGTCAAGAACATAAAGCGAAAACGAAAATGCAGCAACAGCAAAGAAGCTTTTCTTGGGATGTCTGCCCCTCCCTTTGCTTCAAGTAGTCAGGAAAAGACAGCTCAACAGAAAACTTTGTGATTGCTTCAAGTAAGTTAACAGAGATTTTGTTTTCAAAGCCAAAACCAAATTGGTAAAGCTGTATTTGAGGGGTCAGACCAACGACTGTGACATTTAGGAGAATAGGAATATGTCAAGCCTCAGTAAAACGTATACATTTTAGACTACATTATATAGAGTTCAGGTTACAGGAAATGAAACTGGACAAGTTGAATTAAATTAAACAATTACTACCATGATTGTTAGTTGCAAATAAGGGAAGTTGAATGTATGTTGTTTTCAGTTTATACTGCCCTTAGGGTACTAGGCCAGATTTGACGGACGCTGGGATTTGCTATAAATCACTGTTAAAACATGTTTTAGTTTTACTTGGCAAAATTGGCTGAAATGAAAACTACCCGTGTACACTATTTGTTCATCTAATCTTCTAAATATATTTTGACTTCTGCAATGTAATGCATTAACTCCTGCCACTGAAGCAAAATGGTGCTAATTATTTTTTGCTAATTAAGGCCTCAGGATCTAATCACTGTACTGTACTGAGGTTCAGTTAAAAATTCCAATTTCAGTCAGTGACAGTGTATCATGTTATTAAGACCATGGCTCTTTCAATTTACATTTCAACTCAATTTGATCATGGATATTGCAAACCTTTACAAAATTAGTCAACATTTTCCTTTCATTATTTGCCAGACACATCCGTAGGAGATTTAAGAGAATGAATTAGGTAATTTTCAAATAGATTAATTGCATCATATTATTGTCTTTCTTTCAAGATAAAGTAACAAATATAAAAAATTAAACAGATTTGGTTTTTATTTCAATTCACTTCATCCCCGTGGCTTAGAATGGCTTCTTTACCAAGACAACAAAATTTCCTTTTGTCAGAGTACGGTCGAGGGCAGGCAAAAAACTCAAAATCTAATGATAATGATGTTGAGTAATTACCAAGAGTAATTTTGAAAAGTCAATTTTGTAAAAAGTAAGAAATTCAAAGTAGTTTTTCATGTTTACTGCATTTAATTCAAAGATAAAACTTCTATGTGGCAAATCTCGCCTCTCCTTCAATTAAGCGGAAAAATGCAATACAAACAAAAACGGAAATTAACAAGCTACCCAGAAAGTAAACAAATATGACTTGATTTAAACTGGAGTATTTTGTTTCGGATTTTTTTATCTAAGCTCTGGGAAAACCAGGCCAATAAATCTTAATCATTCTCCAAATCCCGCTGATACTGTTCCATTATGTTGCCCGGAAAGTTTGCTGATTTTTTTCATCTCCTTGTCACAGGTTCAGCAAGTCAGGAATTGAAATCTAAAGAAGTCTGTTCACTTGAAGACGAGAGCAGGAGCAGTACATCAGAATTTGCAACGAATATAGATGGACCAATTGATAATTCTATTATCAAGACAATATCAAATACTGGTAAAAAGCTAACACTTGGTAAGCTGCAATGTCATTCATCAATTCATTCATTCAACGACCATGTCCTGTTCTGTTAATGTAGGGTGTAATTTTTCCATTTATAAATGCAAGTTTTGCGAAAATTGATTCTTTTATAGTACTTTCTTCAGGAGATATTCCCAAATTCTTAAAATAAGGTTTTCAAGTATTAAATGTTGTCCAAAAACTTCAGAAAATCTATATTCATAACCTTGAATCTGTTGTAGATGAGATTAACTGGACATGGGAAACTATGAAGGGACGAAGAGTGCAGATTCTATGGCCAACACTGACTCCAAATAAAGATGAAGATGATTTGTGGGGTAACAAGTATTGGGAGGCAACTTTTACTAATGAAACCTTGCACTGTGTTGATATTTGCTATAATGGATTCTTTTCAGATCTCGATGGAAACAAAGGTCGGATCGAAAGGTGTGAAATTAACCGGACCTGCGAGGAAGCTTCGGAATTTTGGCGCTCAATTTCTAAAATTTGTGGCGCCAAAATTGCGTTCAGTGCAACTTTGATGTTATTCAACCAGATTTCTGGGAGGATTGGGATAACATTTCAGTGATTGATGAGGATAAGAACTGGAAAAACAGACTTGTTGAAGAAAGCATTCACTACTCAGTTCTATCAACTCCTTGTATCAATCAAATATCTTACTCAATCCCAGAAATCTGGTTGAATAACATCAAAAGTTGCACTGAACGCAATTTTGGCGCCACAAATTCTTAGATATTGAGCGCCAAAAATTCCCATGCTTCCTCGCAGGTCCGGTTAATTTCACACCTTTCCATCCGACCTTTGCAATAAATAGGAAAGAAACCACATTTCTCATTGCCCGATGATGGGAGACGGATCTCTCCCGAAACGTTGCCCAACTAAATATCAAAGGCTTGTCATGATAAGTGATGACTATCATGTCTAATACGGAAAGGTCGCCAAATCTCTCAAGCATTCTTGGTCCATTCACTAAATATCCGTCTGTGCCGTAACACGAATTGGAACCCACACAACACCACTGTATTATTGCCAGTGTCTACCAAAATGTTACTCGGATTGATGTTGTTGTGAAGTACTTGTTTTCCAAGTGCAACACAATCTCTATAAGTGATGTAACACATCTGCCAAATTCTTCACTGGTTTTAAAGACCACTGAATTTAGCTGCTGACAGGTATGATTGTGTGCCGACAAGACCAATTTTGGAGCATAGCCTCTCACGACACCAAAGGCATGTGGTATTCCTGGATGACTACTTAAAAGCATAAGGATGTGATATTCCTTGCACACAGCTGAGAATGTCACTCCTTTGTATACTTTTACAGCACAAGAACTTCCCTTAAACATGGCATCGTAAACGTTAGAATTCGGGCCCTTTCCGATCAAGAGTCCCATCGACAATTCAGCTTCATCAATGATGCTTACTCCTTGTTGTAGGAGTGTCTCATTTGATTGAACTCTGTTGTCCACAGTGGCAGAGAGGTAGGTTATAGCCTCTAAAGTTGGTTACTTTATTTAATTTCTCCATGATATCGCGTGATTGCATACCGCTGGCGTAATTAAATTTCAGTTGCATTTCATCTACCATTTTTTCATCTTCTTGCACTTTTCTTGTGCAAACTCAGTCTTTCTTGTAGCCTTTCTATCTCCAATGCCGATCTTCTTCTTGAAACTTCGCACTCATCGTGCTGACATTTGTCTCTCAGGCGTGTCTTAATTTCCTGTAGAATACAAAATGTTGATGTACTTGCTATAAATAAGCAACTATCCTACGACTTAGCATTTGATCCTGTGGGTCACCCACAACACAGCATGAAATAAACAGTCATATCGCATTTTTGATAGGAAATGAGTGGGACTTGAATATAACCAGTTCTTCCTCAATCTTTTTTGACGTATTAGTTACTAAGTATTTATAATGTAAAGTAGTTAAATGGAGAGCCCCTTGAAAACCAGCACATTGCTGAAGGGTTACTTGTGATGAAATGAAATGAAATGAAACGTATATATTTTGCATTGTATATTTACTTGTTTCTTCAGAACGAAATCATCACTTCCGATCAACTAATCTAGTATTTCGATCAACTATGTAGTGTGTCTAAGTAGTGTAATGTAATATTTAAATACGTAATGTATCCTAAATTTCTAGCGTATCTCTGTAGAACTGTATTGATGAATGATTGATTAATTGATTAAGAATATGGGTATTATTTAGCTGTAATGTTTCTGCGTTGTTCGTAGCGATTTAATGTTCAGATTTTGATTTTGTAATCAGGTGATTTAGTAGATGCTCTAGAGACTACGAGTTATATGATATTGCAACCCGCACTGTTACTAAACCATTCACGCTTGTTTTCGATTGGCTCAAATACCTCTGTCTCGTGATCTGGTCTCCATAACGTTGCATCATTGAGTTCTGCCTCGATCTCACTAAATGATCCTGAAGGATTCACTTGTACTGGCAAATCTCCAACTGTAAAACTTGAATACTCTTCCTCGAATTGCTCCGTTACTGCCTCTTGACTCCCTATGGCGAGCAAACAAAAGTTTTAGCGCGTAAATTTTATAACTAGATACGAATTCTTTGACTATATGTACGGTTATCACTTAGAAATCATTTTAGAGACTCTTGTTTTGTAGGGGTGTTTGGGTCTTACAGTGAAACGATTTTGCCAAAATCCAAACGGCCCCGTTATTATACAGCCAATCGTTTAAAGAAATTTTCTATTATAGTTGCAAATAAATAGCTATTTTTAACATTAATACGGTATTGAAACATGTCAGAACCTTAAGACTCGAGATTCCACAGATATTTTAAACATTAACTGTCACAGTATTCCTTTTTCTCTTATTCTTCCATTATATGACGACTGAATCAAGGTTGTTGCACCCTGAGAGGATTCCCTGACCTGATATATCTACCATTTTCAAGAAAATGTTGCGTTCGACCCAGATCTCTTTGAAAAGAAAGGCCTTTATTCTTTGCAAAGGCCGTAGTCTATTCTATTTACGGTACATGCTCACAAAGCAGATGGAAAATACTGCAACTTCTTATAACTTGGTTAAGATAAGGAAAATTTAGGGTAGTTGTTCCGTACCTTCAACACAGTCTTCACCCTGACCCAGATCAGTGTGCATTTCCGTACTCACGGCATCTTGAGTGATCGAGTTGGCCTCTCCTTCTCGCGCTCTTCTTCTTCTCCTATACTCCGCTTTTTCCAAGCCTTGTATAACTGCTTATTTGTTTTCTCAGATTTTCTTCCGTCCTCCATTTTATTTTCCCAGAAAATGCTGTACAACTGCTGCTGAATAACGAATGTATAACAAACGAAAAGAACGAATTGATTTATAACCACCAACGGTCGTAAGGAGAAGTCTGATTTATAACTTTTGTCAAAATTATTTTCTAAGGGCGAAGGAATCACCCTGTTACACGCTTTTTTTATAAGGAACCTATCTCAAGGCCTAGTTCTTAAAGTTCCTTATTTTTGGACCTCTTTTGAGGCAATTTTAGTTCAAAAAGTTCCTTAATAGTTCCTTAATTTTAACTGCACATACAGTGGTCTTAACAATAAAAGAGAGACACTTGCATGTGAGAAAAGCTCGAGACTACTCAAGGAAACATTTGATACATGCTTAACGTACAATTAACGTGATTTTCGACTGCAAATGAATGGAACCGGCTTTCTAATTATTTGCAGTGATAAAACCATTCAACAATGAAAAGTTCTTTAGTTATTTTCTCTCTAGTAGTATAAGTCCTTTAAATTTTCGGGCCTTCTACATGTAGGTTCCTTATAAAGTGGTTCCTTATAAAAAAAAGCGTGTAAAGTCTAATATAAATAATATCCATAGCTGAGGATACTGAGCTTCCACAGCTTATTTGCATTATAAAATTTTGTCCCGTCTTTGGGATTTCAAAAATGAAGCACATCTCGGGGAGACCCTTTTAAATTATTCCCCAGTTTTCACCCTTTGATGGATTATCTGAGGAAATTCACTACAGGAGATTTATATGACCACATTTACTATTTGAGTCTTCTGTAGAAGTAGAGAGTAGGTGCCCATACGAGACATTCCCTTTTCTGTGCTTCTGTCTTGCTAATGTGTGATACGGCAGTTGCAGATGTGTTGTGGCTACTATTTTGTAGGGAGAGCACAGATCACAAAGCTTCCGAAGAATCTTAAGAGTCGATTATATGGAGTAATTAGCTACAAACATGAGCAGTTGATTTCAAATGATGAAATTGATGTTATCATTGTT
>JACTAT010000975.1:0-11809 GCA_014526335.1 Chrysaora quinquecirrha | reverse complement strand
AAATATAAGGAAACGTCTTTTAAAAGCTAATATGAAAATCTACGCCTATTGAATCCCCCCCTAAGATCGTCATCAAAGAAAAACAAACTAGAAAATCAATCCTTGAAAAAGTGGGGTGAACATGTCCACCCAGTCCATCCAACGGCGTTGCCCATTTGCCCTTGAATCAAATCACTATACCTTCGGACATCGGAAGACGTGTTAGTACATCTTTCACATTTGTGATGTCTTTCATATAGCAGTGTAGCTTCTAGCCTTTATCAACAATGTCACAAAAACAAACCTAGCTATTACAGAGACCCCGAGGTCTTTTAATAGGCAAAAGCTTACAAGTGAAGCTTTTTCAGCCAAGATTCTCATCTAAACATAGTTGTCAACCATTGATGAGACATAAACCAACCCAAAAGTGCTCTTTCCCTGCTTACAAAGTGCATTAGAAAAAGTGGTTCCCTTGCGCTTTTTAACGATGTACAGTAGCGTCCAGGATTTTCGAAAACCGAAAAATGATAAAAAAGAATTTCATTAACTTGAGTATTTGCTATTAGAATTAGATATTTGATGAAAAATTCCAAAACAAAATATTAGGATTATGTAACGGACAATGCTAATCTCTGCAACCGTAAAGTTTTCAAACATGTTCGTTAAAAATAAGGCATTTTAAATGAACACGTAAGAGCATACAATGTTTGCTTATGCTCTGGAATGTTGGAAAATAAATTTCGAGTCAATATTTAAAAATAGCAACGCTGTAGCAATGTCCGAAGGACGCTGATGATGATGATAATAATGATGAAGATGATGTTGATAATGACGAAGATGACGAAGAAGAAGACAACGATGATGAGAATGATGATTATGTTGGTGATGATGATGATGATGATGATGATGATGATGATGAAGAAATCGTTCCAATTTTATGTGAAATTGGGTAGCAACATGCGCAACGGCATGAAACATAGCTTTACGTGATAGAGAGATACCTACAACAAGCACAATAATGCACGCTAGGGAGGACAGGCTGCTCAACACAAACATAAGACGTAGTGCATGCGCATTTTAAAAAGTTGTTTGGGCCTGTACTTATGTATTTTTCCTCCACTTTATGAAAATTGCAACACGAGAACAGACAAAGACACAAGAAGGATGGAATGTTTTGCTATTCTGTTCGCTTGTTTGTACTGAGCTCGTCCTCAGTGGGCATAAGGTCATTGTACTGGACCATGCTTTGCAGAACCCCTTTCGCACCTTTTTCCTTCAGTTCAACCCAATGCCTCCTCTAGAAGGCACCCTGAACTCTGGTGGTCGTTCAGCAGTACCTCTGAGTCCTCCCAAGGATAGCAAGTGATAGGAAAGGTCAAGTCTGACGGGGTATAATTATCCCTTAGCAATAGTAGCTTATCCTGAACCACCTAGATATCCTTGATCGAACCAGCGACCTCTCGCAAGACAGGCACAACTGCAAGCATCTATAGCCACCCATCAACAACAGTAACAGACAAGGAACTGGGATCAAAGAAAACACAAGACAATTTTAGCAATTACTACAAATCAAGTTAAACATTTTAAAACATTTAGGTCCAAGAAGTGAAATATCCAAATCTTTAGAAGTTAGCAATGATAACAATCATTATATTTATATACAACTGATAGTGATACATTTAAAAAGTCCTAAAAATTCCATGCCAGGTAATGCATGTCTTTGAGTGATAGGACTAGCTGCCATCTTGCCGAAATACTCCATGTTACAAATACGTTTGTATCTGTCCATTGACAAGCCTTGTCTGTTGAAGGTACTTCAAGTAATCCATCGACTCATAGATATCTGAGAATTTCTCTGCTCGCCTCGTCTGCGCTTCCTTTGTTTTCGCAGCAGCAGCTGATGAATATTGTAAGCCTCGTATCCATTCTGTGATGTCATCGTCTCTTCTTGGACTCGAGGCAAAGACAGCGTCTCCATTGTCCTCGTTTTCATAATCAGAATGATTTGACAACCTCAAATTGAAACTGTTATCAGCAACTGAACAGCAAGAAAGTCGATTTCTTAAAACTTTGTGGATATTTACATCGGCACTTCCGTTACTATCTACGGAGGAGTCTCTAGATAGCAGATCATGGCAGCTGATTGGTCGATTTTGACTGGATCTCAATATGCGTAGGGATTCCCTCTCTGCATTTAAATTTCGTGAACTTTGCTTATTTTGTTGCGAAGCTACTCCGTAACCTGACACTGAAGGGATTGAACGAAGGCTCACGCAGCGACGGAATCTCGTATCGCTATTGGACAGATGTCTGCCATTATGAATGAGATCTTCGTTAACGTCATCTAATATGGAGCCCGTTGAGCCATCAAGGCGATTCTCCGTGAATTGATTCCTTATTTTATCAATAAACAAAGAAATACTCTTAGGCCTTTCTGCTCTTGACGATAGATTATCACGTGAATGCGCACGCATTTGGTTTATCATATCACTTGAACGAAAGAAGTTCCTTTGTCGAAATTTCGACGGTTTTTCTCTATGAAATAAATGTCCCAGAAAGCTTCTCTTCTTGCTAGCATCTGAGTCATTGATTGGCTTATCATTGTCACGTGATATCTGCATGGAATGGTATTCGAATTCGTTAGCATCCATGATGATGTCATTAGCGCTTTTCTTGTCTTCCTGCACGGCAAATTTCTGAGGCAAAAACCGGCTGCTTTTACGTCGAAAACTCTCACGAAATCTCTTGAATCCTTTATGATTAGAATTCTTGCCTCTTGCTGAACTATGTCCCTCTTTGCTTGGTGAGCTATTTCCAGACTTTTTAGGAGATTCTCGACTTTCAAGGTTGCTTCCATTTTTATTTGATTTCTTATCATTTTTTAATTGTTCTGTTTCCTTTGCATTATTGAACATTTGTTTGAAAATCATTCTCTCAGTTGTAAGATAGGGCATCGTTCCCTTTCCTTCCATTTCTTGGTTTTTTCTTTCCCCATCTCGATATGCGATTCTTCTCTTATCATCGCGAACTCCACCGTTTGCTGGCCCGTTTTTCTCTTTCATAACCCCATCAATTTGATCCGAATCAGTTTTATACACAATGCGTTCCTTGTGATTCGAAAGTCCTTCAATTTCGGATTCGGATTCACTTATTATATTTCCTTCTGCCTTCTGAAGGTCTTTTACAACAGCTACATCTCCATTCTGAGGTTCATTCTTTGATTCACTCATTTCCAGCTCAGCATTCAGCGAATGATTCACCGGAATATCTTCAACGATATTCGGCAGTTTCTTCGCAAACTCTTTCTTTTCATCAAATAAAAATTCACCAGCAACCCCAGATTTTCTTAACTCGCTGTTAATTTCATGAAGAAACTCCCCTGAATATTCATTACTTATAAGAGTATGATCATTATCATCTCTGCTATCTACTCTGTCCGCGTCTGACATTCCTCCTGATGCATAGCCCGTCTCTGATAGAAAGTCAAACGCGTGTTCTAAAGAGCGATTTATGCAAGAAATATAGCTACCACGTGTCCTCTCGAAGCTTCGGTCGTGAACTGAGCTATTGACTTCTTCAATTGAATTGGATGTCGTATCCTTCATCTAAAAGAAAGAGATTTTCAATTAAAATGTTTGCTCGATGCTCATCAAAAATAGTCACTAAATTTTCAGATATTAAGACGATGTTTCGATCTAAAACTTAAAATTTTTTTTTAAGCACCTATGCTCCCAAATTGCATCATCCTTCTTCGTAGATTACCCGATTGATGGTTTTAGCTTCAAGAGATCAAAAAGTTCTTGGCCTAACGACAGGTGATGTTTATTTTGGTAACCAGTTAAGCTAACAACAAGTTCTTTAACAAAGTGAAGGTGAAAAATAAAACATCTTGTAAATGTATGTACAATCATAGGATCACAGCGTTTGCAAACACAGAGTCACTGGTTGCGTTGCGTTTTTTAAGAACAGCGCATAGGGACACAAGATTTCAGCGTCGCAACTGCACCACGCGACATTTTAAAAGCACCAAATTTTGCTCGTTACTAAATCACAATGCTGGTTGGACAAGCTTGTTGAAGAGGCGAATCAATGATTAAAATCGTGTGAGCTTCCTTGAGTAATCACAAATTAAACATGCAATCAAGAAGCCCCTTGTGATTACTCGAAATCAATCCTGGGGCTGGCTAAGCACAATTTTAAGACACTTTCCATTTCATAGCAAATAAATCGCTAAATAATCAAGATGATCGTACATCAATCACAATTGATTGGTATCAATATCACGTACACTTTTAAGCTCCATACACTTTTACTTTTAATAAGCAAACATTAAGCAACTTGACGGCTCAATTGAATTACTGTAAACAACTAAGAGGTCAAACAACCAAGCTTATTCTCTTTCTTGTGTTAGGAAATTGTTCTTCGTTCTTATGTTTTGCATGTTGAAGTTCGTTAGCTTACGTTTTTCCACTTACTGTCTCCCAAAAGTCATGTTGTTGGCCTAACAGATGACGATTTTGACCCGCGAAGTCAGGGGTGGTTAGTAGGTACAAAAAATGTTAAGCAACATTTAGGCAACTTTGAGGGCTGAAATGTCTAAAATTTTAAGCAACTTTGAGGGCTGGACGAAAGTCAAGTTGCTTATTAAATAAAAAAAGTGTACCCCATACCTACGCTTTATAAATTAAGTGTCATTTCGCCCAAAGTATCTTTGTCTAGTATTTGTTATGCAGCTACAGACTTGCGTTGTTGTAAAGAAGATAGCGTCTGCACAAGGTGGTTAAGAACGGTTAACTTCTAAAATCAGACGCGGTTTCAGCGCAGCGCAGAAGATAGATAGATTTTAGACTTTACGCGAAGTGAATATGTAGCAGGAAGTTGCGCCCGTATGCGCATTTGCACATGGAAAAGTGCCAAATGATATAACAAAAAGCTATAAATACAATTCTAAATATAAACACAAATATTAAGATGAATCTAAATATAAATCAAAATGTAAATATAGATATAAGAAATACTTACAACTCTAAATATGAATAAAAGGAAAGGGTAAATAGGAGGAAGTGTTCTATGAAGAAGTGCTTGCAGTTCTAAATAAAGATGCAATTATAAAAATATAAACATAAAGGTTGAATGAATATAAATATAACTACAAATATAAATATAGATATAGATGGATTACAAATATAGCACTATCTGACTACAAAACAAATAGGCTAAAACTGCCTCACCATAACGAAGATTGAAATGCGCGGTTTCTTTTATCTGAACATGCAAAAGGAATGCTTGATTAGCATTTCAGCTCATTTCCATTCACTTTTTTGTGTACAGTCTTCTAAAATGGCGGAGTAACTGTCACACTTCGGTCACAATATGCACAAAACAAACGCAAATCGAATACAACTGCAGCATACAACTTAACTTTGATAATTTTGAGTTAATTAAAGCCTGCGATTTCAGATTTTGATGTTAGAATGAGAAAAAGGTTGAATAAGATGGTAATTTCAAAAGGAATATTCAATGATCATTCTTAGAAGAATGAAAGAAAAGTTCAGTCAGCAATTGAGTTATCAAACATGTGGCAACAGGTGGCGAAACTTCAAAACAGTAGGTGACTTCAAATCGAAAAGATTTCAAGCACGTCACAAAAACTCACTTTATCACCTAAGAAAACTGTCTTTTCATTAAGGGCTTTTATACCTTCTGAATAGGCCTGATTATTTTGTCTTTACCTATAATGATCAACAGAGCAACAACAACCTTATTACAAGAACAACAATCGTATTTCAAGCACGTTACAAAAACCCACTTTATCACCTAAGAAAACTGTCTTTTTACTAAGGGCTTTTATACCTTCTGAATAGGCCTGATTATTTTGTCTTTACCTATAATGATCAACAGAGCAACAACAACCTTATTACAAGAACAACAATGGTATTTCAAGCACGTCACAAAACCCACTTTATCACTTAAGAGAACTGCCTTTTCATTAAGGACTTTGATACCCTCTGATAACGATAGCGTTATCTTTATATTATGATCAACATTTGATAAGATTTATCGCTAGCAGCAACAACAACCTTATTACAACCACAACAACCGTCTTTTTGCCAGCCAAGACATTAAGCTCAAGCTCAGTGCTTTAGCTTTAGCTCCTTCAAACAAAAAAGATCTAAAGCCCGCACAAAAACCCTCTTTATCAGACTTTCATACGTCGATAGGTTCTCTAACATTACGTTTAAAAACTAACAAACGCTAACGACGAATAGGCCCCTAAGGTCCCTTGTTTGATTTGGAGACCCGAGGGGCGATATTGCTCTGCAGTATAGAGCTCACACTAGAGTGTTGTTCGTTCGCAACATGTTTTTTTTATAAGAAACCGGTTTATAAGAAGCGTAGAACTCGACACCCCAAAAGTTAAGAAACTTTTAGAACTAGGAGGAAGGAGTTAAGAAACTTAAGAAATTTTTGTGTCAGTTTTCCAACATACTGATTTCACATTTGTGGACGTAGTAATCAATTCTCAAGCATTTCCGTGCGATTTCTCGCACCCAGCATGGCCATTTCTTTGTAATACAATCTGAATAATTTGCTTGCTATATTCACGTTTTTTTATCGTTTTTACTGCAATTTTTTCCATTAAATTAAGAAACTGTCAAGAAACTTTTAGAACTAAAATTGGGCCAAAAATTAAGAAACTTTTAGAACTAGGCCCCGAGCCAGGTTTTTTATAAAAAAAACGTGTACTACTATTTTTCGCTCCCATTTTTCTCAAAAAAACTTAGCGTTGTCTCTAAGCTACCAACAAAGATTATACACTTAACAGAGATAGATGGGAGAAAGACTCGCGTTGGTCCGTTGCAAAGAAAGTTACTTAGCTACATCAAAGTTCCAGGGTAATTTCTGTAAAAAAGGTCTTCGAGTTCGGTGCATTTACTGTAAATCGTGATCATGAAGCGTTTAAGTGAACCACCAGTCATCGAAACAAAATTGCGTATCAAACAGACATTGACGAATGGCAACACCAGCCGCCATTTTTTTTAATTAAGTTCGTCTTGAAGGGATCTTACGATAGGAAACCAATACAAAACTGAATACAAACCACTCTAGAAACAATTTTCATTTTGTTAACAATAGTAATATAACAATCGATGAATTAAACAACAGTAAACTACATTTAAATGATAAAGGAACAAGAAAACTTGCAAGCAACCTTAGGGATTGCATTAAAACTTGTCATTTAGCATGACTTAATGGGAGACGGCTACTAGACCACATACCTGATAAGAGTAAGAATTCGGACACAACTAGTTACAAAGAGCTAAAAGAGGCACGTTTCAAAAATCCAAAAAACCCTATTCTTGCACACCTAAACATAAATAGCATTAGAAACAAATTTTGTGAGCTCAAAGATTTAATTACAGTGAGCTCTTTTGACTGCATTATCATCAGTGAAACTAAACTTGATGATTCCTTTGCAACTGAACAATTTTAATACCTGGTTACAAGGCTCCTTATCGTGCTGATAGAAATGCACATGGTGGTGGTCTCCTTGTTTACATCAAGGAACCCTTCAAAAGCAGAAGAACTGACAAATTTGAAGATGAAGAAATAGAAAATATATGCTTTGAACTAAATCTACGAAAAGAAAAATGGGTCATCATTGCTGCATACAATCCACCAAATGCGGATAATAAAATTTTCAGAAATTCTATAATTAAATTGATTGATAAATGTTCCTCACAATATGATAATTTTATAATAATTGGTGATCTGAATCTAACTCCAACCGATCCTAGCCTTAAAACTATTTGTTCTACTCTTGGGCTCACAAATCTCATCAAAGAGCCAACTTGTTACAAACCAAATTGTAATCCGTCATCAATTGACGTAATCCTTACCAACCGGAAACATAATTTTAAAAATACTAAAACTATTGAAACCTCTTTAAGTGACTTCCATAAGCTAATTCTTACTACTTGCAAATCTTCAATTCCCAAACACCATCCTAATATAATTCGCTACAGAGATTTAAAAAACTTTAATGAGGATGCCTTCTGCAAAGATCTTTCAGAAACACCATTTTATCTTTGCCAATACATTCATGATGGCAATCAGGCATTCGAATACTTTCAAGATTTGTTCGATAGCATAGTTAATTATCACGCACCATTAAAATCCAAAATAGTTAGGGCAAATAATAAACCCCTCAGTAAGGTACATAGAAAAGCAATAATGCTAAGAACTAAATTTAAAAATGCCTATAACAAATCAAAACTACTGTTAATTATGAAAGATTTAAAAGCAAAGAAACCACTGTGCAAATCTTCGTCAACATCTGAAATCTGATTACTTTACCAAGATTTGTCAAAACGGCACACTTGACTCCAAAACATTTTGGAAGAAGTTGAAACCCTACTTCTTCGGCAAAGGCCACACTGATTCTGAAATTACAATATCTGAAAACGATAGTCTTGTCAGTAACCCTCAATCTGTTGCAGAAATTATGAATAAACATTTTGTCAGCATTAGCCAAACCAGCACTACAGCTAATAAGAACGCTGGGAGCTACCCGACAATTGATGAAATCATCAAGGGCTTCGAGAACCATCCTAGTATTGGGAGAATAAAACTTAATTTACAAGACGAATCAATTTTCAATTTCCTATCAGTTCCAGCACCAGTGCTTAAGCAAATTATTCTTGATCTTAATCATAAAAAAGCGATGGGTCATGATATGATAAATGCCAAATTTCTAAAAATCTCTGTAGATATTATCCTTAAACCTTTACTTGATATAATTAACAAATGTATTTCGCAAGGTACATTCCCTAATTCTTTAAAAAAGGCAATAGTCACACCAGTGTACAAGAAAAAGGATCCATTTAACAAAGAAAATTACAGGCCAATCAGTCTACTTACTACATTCTCTAAAGTTTTTGAAAAAGTTATAGAACTTCAGCTTTCCCCTTTTCTCCAAGGTAAATTTTCTCCATATTTATGTGCGTACAGAAAGCATTTTCATCCGAACATGCACTTTTCAGATTAATAGAAAACTGGAGAAAAGGACTAGAGCAAAATGCACATATAGGGGCGATTCTAATGGATCTATCAAAAGCTTTTGATTGTCTCCCAAAGAATCTTCTACTTGCAAAACTACATGCTTATGGGATAAAAGAAAATTCACTCTTATTCATCCAGAATTATTTGTCAGATAGAAAGCAAAGAGTAAAAGTAAAAGGACAATATAGCTCTTGGGATGAATTAGGACAAGGTGTCCCACAAGGTTCAATACTAGGACCTCTTCTCTTCAACTCCTTTATAAATGATATCTTTTATAACCTCAGTGATGGGTCTCTCTGTAATTTTGCCGATGACAACACACTGACAGTGACCACCTCAAGCACTGAAGAATTAATAAATTTGATAAAATAAACACCAATAAATGTCTTGAATGGTTTAAGTCAAACGAAATGACTGCTAATGGTTCTAAATTCCAAGCCATTACTATTGGAAATAAAAACAAGAACATAGAACATTTTGAAATTAATGAGAATCTAAAATAAAAGTCGAAACTAATGTAACTCTGCTAGGTATAGAGATAGATGAAAGTTTAAAATTTGATGCCCATATTGATAAAATTTGTAAAAAAGCAGCAAAACAACTTAATTCTCTAAAACGCTTAGCTAGGTTCATGGGGGAAAAAGAGAGAAAAATTATAATTAACTCGTTTATCTTATGCCACTTTAATTACTGTCCACTTATTTGGATGTTATGCACCAAAGGGAGCCAAGACAAACTAGAAAAGATAAATGAGAGAGCACTACGACTTGCATATTCTGACTATACTTCTACGTATGAAAAACTACTATCTGATTCAATGGAGACCACCATTCATATACAGTCGATAAGGCTCCTTGCTTTAGAGGTATTCAAAACTTTGAATAACCTAAATCCTGTTTTTATGAAGGACTATTTTTACCTAAAAACTAGACCACAATCTACGGAGCACAAATCTTCTTGAAATACCAAAAGTTAGAACCACAGGCTTTGGCATTAAGTCCTTATGTTATCAAGGGCCAAAAATATGGAATTCCCTTCCTAATGAAATCAAAACGGCGAGTAACACTAAACAGTTTAAAAATTTGATCAAAACTTGGTTCCTCGCTAAAAAATGCGAGTGCTCCTTTTGCACTAAATGAGTTGATCAATGCAATTCCTATGGTTGCTTAATGTTAGTATGAATTAGTGTATATCACTATTTGTTGTAACTAACATAAAAGAAATATATATCATATCATATCTAAAACAGAATCCAATACAGTGCAAATCAATGAAGTCCTATTTCCGGTTGGTTAGTTTTGCAAGGCCAAAAAGCATTAAATCGACTGGTAATCAAAGAGCTTGGGAAACCAAAGGAACATGTTGGGCTACCTTCTTAAGGCGTCACATGTTTTATCTTTTGTACAGGAAATAAAATAAAAAAACAAATAAAACAATGGTCTAGGCATAAACGTAAAGCGTTTGTATTGAGTCTATTGCAAAGGGGTTTAGCATTTCCTTCTCATCTGCTCAACTTAACAAAACAAATAAATTAATCATAGTTTTAATAAAATCGCATAGACGGATTCATTTCTTGAATTAATTATATCTTTAATTAAGTTTGCTTTTCGTCAGCGCATCGCGTTGCCACGTGTGCGAAGGATTCGAAGCTGTAATGAACATAAGCAATTTTGTACTGTACGATAACTAACAATGGTTTCAGCGCAACGTTGCGCTTGAGCGTTGAAAACGTCTCAAGAATGCTCAATGAAGCGACATTTGGTGTCAGACGCAAACGCTTCGATGTTTGGAACGCGCGGTAAACGGTTCGCAGCGGTATATCACATTATAACGATTCCCAGCGTGCTTACACTGAAACTCTTTAAAATCGTCCTTCCGCTCAAAATTCTTCTATAGCCTGCGCGTAGTTTTAACGCCGTCTCTTTGCAAGCCCACACTTGCGTAAAGAAGAGATTTGAGGCTGTACGTTGGCTAAATTGCGCAGGAGGGGTTTAATTTCAATACATTTTACTTATATTCGCACGCTGACACTGACACTGAAACGCGTTAAAAATTTACCCTATCGGCCGTTACCCAGCACGCTGACACTGAAACGCGTTAAAAATTGCCGGTCAAAATTGATATCGGCCGCTCAAAATTCTATAATAGCCTGCGCGTAGTCTAAACTCTGTCTCTTCTTAAGCCTACACCTGCGTAAAGAAGAGTTTTGAGCGGTTTTGAGTCTGTACGTTGGCTAAATTCTAGATGCATGTTACGTAATTGTTTAGAGAATTGTGCCGGAAGGGCTAAATTTCAATACATTTTACCAATATTTGCAGAGTACTTGATTGTGATAGGCTTGAGATTCAAGGGCGTATGGGTCTGAGATTCTATAAGAGATTCTGCAAATTTAAATGTCTTAACGTGGGCCTCTACAACTGTATTGATCATATTTTAAAATCGAAAATCCGAAAGCTGCATAGATGCGTCATTACTAAAAGATTCTTAAATTCAATAAAAAACCCTTAGAACATCTACAACAATAAACTTTGATTTGACTGAAAAACTACTTTGCAAGATCTGGCCTTTAAGCTACAGTAGTGGAAACTTGTAGCATTAGCAGTTGGTCTGAACGGAAAATACATGAGGCTGCAAGCACGATTTGCTTTTTTACCGTGGTAGCCCTACCTACGTGGCTAAAATTATGGATTTTTACTGATCAACATTGAAACATTAATAAATCAACGCATCCATTATAATAACCCCGCAATTCTATATAATAACAATA
>JACTAT010000974.1:0-11813 GCA_014526335.1 Chrysaora quinquecirrha | reverse complement strand
TCTTAACTCCTTTCTCCTAGTTCTAAAAGTTTCTTAACTTTTGGGGTGTCTAGTTCTAGGTTTCTTATAAACCGGTTTCTTATAAAAAAACGTGTACCCGGATTACAGTCTTTAAAAATTAGAATTACACGCAGTTTTATTTAGTTTTATTTGTAAGGAACTTTGCTCCGATCTAGATAGTTCAAAGATGCTTATTTCTGGACCTCTTATCGCCACCTTTTAGTAGCAAAAGTTGCTTAGTAGTTGCTTAATTTTAACTGTATATTTTTGCCAGTAGATACAGACTAAGACTATGTAGTTTCTTATGCTGTAAGCGGTTTCTTATAGAAAATGAGTATAATCCCTTTGTTATGATAACATTCTGTAACATGCAGACTTTGTACTAAGGCAGGGTTTTGAGTTGATAATAACAAATCTTAAGACCATAAATAGCAAATTATTATGCCTTATTTTTCCTATTCTAGGCTATGAACATCATGCAGATTACAATACAGTCAAATAGTCTAATTCATGTGTAAGTTCAATAAACAGAGAGACAGGCAGGCCTTTGTGAAATTCAACACCAAGCTAGCAAAACACTTTATTAACCTTAATATTTTGTACTGAATAAATAGCTTGTCTATTAATTATTTTTTGTAGCTGTATATAGTAGGCCTATACTAGTTTACGTTATTGTACCCAAAAGTATTTTGTTTGTTTTATGACAATGCTCATTTTACATAAAAGTGATATCTTCTTCTTTCAATCAATGCAATTGTGTAGTTTTTTCTTCTTCTTTTCATAAAACTGAAAATGAAGCATATTGTTTGTTTGTTCATTTTATTTGAAATCGATTGTTACTATATACAACAAACATTATATATGTTAGTACATATAGCTTACAAATAGTAAACTAATCTAGATCGATTAATAAAAAATTTAAACTACTTTGCTGTAGCTAATTTAAAAAATTTGAGCACAAACTACATTTACAATTAGGTCCATTCCAATTCTTAATCATATTTTTAAAAATATGCAAATTTTTTGCCTCCTTCACCTCTTTGGGGAGGTTATTCCAGATTTGTGGTCCTAGGGATCGTAAAAAATTTGATCCAAAGGCTACTTGATTTGATCTGTAGTGTTGGAGATTATTTGGATTGCGAGTTGAATAATTAACCTGCTTGATTTGAAAGACATTCTTCATAAATGAGGGATTCAAATTATTCAGTGTTTTAAAAATCTCTATGCATAATGACCTTAATCGGCCAACATGCATGGTACATTTTTCCGACTTGATTAACAAATCATTGTATGAGCTTGTTTGATCATTGAAAAGGAATTTTTAAGGCTCGCTGTTGAATTTTCTCCATGTTGTTTAAAGATTTGCATGATGAAAAATGCCATACCAATGGGCAGTCATTAAAATTTGAGAATACAAAACTTTCTACAAGTACTTTTTTCTCTTTGAAACCTAAAAAATTTTTCAGTCGCTTTAAAACATTCAGTTGAGTTGCTGCTTTTTTGCGGAGTTGAGAGATATAAGGGTGGAAATTTAGCTTGAAGTCAATGTTTACTCTGCATGAAATTCTCCTTTGCCTTCTGTCAAGAAAATTTTAGAATAAGCTGCTATCATGTGTTTGAGATTGTGCTTTTAAAATATAGATCTTGATGAATTTGTAATGCAAAAGCTTCTTCGGCATGACATTATTAATGAATGTCCTGTAGACAAGAAAAGGACCTTAATTTGTCAAGCAGTTCTGGGAAACGGTATGTTCTTGTATAGCAAATCATTTTTTGCCTTCTTACAAGTTATCATTGTTTAAGTCAGTTATGTTCATTATTTAATGAATTGCATGTTGATTGCTAAAAACTTCTTTTAGCTAAGAAGAATGAGTGGCAACATTGTACCAAGTTTATACCCTTTCACCCTATACCCTATTGCCATGTAATGTTGAAAGTGCATGATGCCTTTGTTTTAATATTGCTGATAAATGTTATTTAAATTTCTATCAAGACTTGATCAAACATAAAACATGGACAGCTTCCATTTGTCCAGTATGGTGGCCAAAGTCAGTCAATTTTCAATCGCCCAATAAAAGGCCACACTTTGACGTGGACACCCTAGATACGATTCTTTCTCATTGTATGGATTATGCAAAGCAAAAGAAAGCTGAGCAGCCCAGGCAGAGGGAAAGCGCTGGTAGTGGAGAGGCAAATCAAGAGAATGAGTCATTAAATGTGATGTGTTTGTAAACTACGACACTTTGTTTAGGATAGATTCTTGAAAATTACTCTTGCTTTAAGGTATCGGCATCTAGTACCAGAGGAGATTGCTGCAATGGGAAAAGAGCCAGTGCGAGTCAAAGGGGATGGAACATGCCTGTACAGACCTTTGTCTGTCCCTTTGTTTTCCAGTGAGAAGAATTGGTCATAGATCAAATTAGCTGCCTTGCACTACGGAGTAAACCATGAGGATGAAACTCTCGGAATGGTATCATTTTCAATTATTTGAAAGCTTAACGTTGCTTAAGATTGCCAATATAGACAAAATACCATATTAAATTTTATGTAAAATCTAATTCATTAGCCAAGCAACTAAACAACATTAAATTAGTTCAATCTGTTATTACGACGGATATTACTGTACATCTAGCAAATTTAAGACATTATAATGAAGCTCGGTCCAGCCAGGTTTCATGTAGTTATTTTTGCTTTTGTTGCGGAACAACATGAACATCATGCAGTGCTTTATAAAATTTGTTCGTGTCATGTATGAAAGCTGATTCCTTAAGGCTTTCAAAGCTGAATTTTGCTGCTCGTTGATTTGAGTATTCAGTTTTTCATATTCTGGATGGATTGAAATGTAACAATTGGTCACATCTTAAAAGCAAAAAGAGGCACCTGTGTGATTTTTCCAATGAAATCGATCAACTAAGAAGCTGCAGCTTTTGAAGAAGCCAGGGTCTCAGTGAAGGCAGTATTGGTGCAGATTGCAACAGTTGTCATAGATGATTGCTTTTGGCGCTAAAATACAGTATTGAATAGAGTTTTATCTTGTCATAACAGTATCCAGGAAAAGGTAATAAGAAGAGTAAGAAAGAGTTACTTAGTATAACACGCAATTAATACATCAGGGTAACAGTAAATTCCACACGGCTGCAATCATTGACTGAAACATCGCTCTAATTTTTACTCATACAGTAATATCATAGGAAAGCAGCTAGCCTGAAGGAAGTCTTGTTATTAGTACACTAATAAACGGGAGTGTCAGAATGTGCGCCAGATTGATACAAAAGGGTACAAAGTGCAAAACACATCAGTCTGGGCCAACATGCATGAAAAATCAAACCCTTCAAAACTTCATACATTGTAAGACGTAACTAGCATACCAAAAATCTAGCTTGCTTACACAAGGCAATGCCGTGTTTACACAAGGCAGTATCTTAGAAGCTACTTGCTTACCATGCTCGCAGTAGAGAGTGAAAAGACCAGGCATCAAATTAGGATGACCAGGGTAAGCTTTGTTGCAATAATCTTTGGGCTTCTTTTTGGCATTATCTTTTAAGTAAACTTCTCTTTGACAGAGTGAGGGCCAAGCAGGGAAAAAGGAGAAACTCTGACTTTCATCGTATTGAGCTGGGGGTCCAAGGTCATGCTTTGCTTGCAGGTAAATCACTTCAGATCTGCTAATTAATAAGGCAAATTGCTCATGCCAATTTTGTGACAATGAAACAGAAGGTATGGCAGTAATTGCGGCAAAAATGATCGGTGCACAAATTTGCAACTGGATCAAGCGTTCCGGGTTTTGTTGTATCAAAAAGCTGTTACTGATTCTGGCAATGATTCTGCGAAGTGTTTCTGACAATGGGAAATATGAACAGACAGGAGATACGGAAGCTAAACAACGAAAAAATGCCATTACACCGGTTGGTATATGGACCGCACCGGCATACATCTCTTCGCATTCGAGAAAGACCTTTTGCAGACAGCCATATTCTCATTCAAGCAAGTTATCAAGCTTTTCCCGGTCGTCTCTTTTTAATTCTTTGCAGTTGGAGAACTTGGACAACAGTCTTCTAATTTCTGGATTGCGAATGAAAATTCTTGCCCTGAAATTAGTAGAATGGAAAATTGGACGTTTAGAAAACATATAATGTAGAAAATACACGCACTCCTACAGCAATGAAAACACGCACTACGGAACACTACAGAATTCGGGTTTACAAGCAACAAAAAAGTTCTTACATATACTCTTAGGTGCCTAATTGCTGGGGGGAGGGTTTGAAATAGACGGGGGGCTGGAACTGTAGTCAGGATCTAATCAAAATGGGTCGTCCGAATGAACAGGAGGGTCGAACTTTGCTTGACAAACTTTGTAAAGGAATTGCTGAAACACAGTGTGAGGGGCCCTATAGTACTTATAGGCTAAAGAAATCCATGGTTCTAACCAAACGAATAGAGTAAACAAGTGGAATTTCACACCTAGAACGTCAGAGAAAGTTAAATGAAAAAATATCCACATCAATAGCAATGCCAACTTTAATAAGCGGGGGACGGCAATTAGGCACCTAAGAGTACATATGAAAATTCACAATCGCTTGATGTTAGCAAACACGTGGCCCTTCGCATTGCATTATTCAAGCGCCCCCGAGGAGTGCATGATATTTTGACTGGGGGCTTATTGAAATTTTCAGTTTTCTTGTCGGTATTGCAGAACTTTTAGAAGAAGAGAGCTGATTGGCTGTTTTTATGAACTGGGGAATGCCCACGTAACAAACATAGCAAGTTATTGATTGGCTTATCCTACGTGCATCGACCTCCCCACTATTGTCTAAAGAAGGCAATCACAGGCAGATCGAATGCGCATGTCAAAAAGGCTGCAGGCAGGGAGCGCCGTTCTGCAGGTTGAGGGCAAGAACGCGAATTGTGAACAGTCAACAGTAAGGCCTAATCTGGTTACTTTTCCTGTGTTCAGTTTGAGGAAGAATTTTATTTTTGTATTTTGGAACTATAGAGGTAAGAAAATGTAAAACCTAGTATAAGAAGTGTGTTTCTCTGCCTGGGCTAGACAAGGTATATATCATATATAATATCAGACAAGGTATGTCGTTTTATGCAGATCATCCTCAATTAAAGCCGTGGCTCACAATGATGCGACTCCCAGAAGAAGCACCAGTAAAAATCGCCTTAAAAGGGACACTCATGCAATTTTAATTGTGATATAGTTATTATATATATATCAGAATCGTCCTAGCATCCTAATATGGTAAGAATTTTGCTCAGTCTCAGCTCGCATATTTTTGTGTCTCATTTTTCAGCAGCTGCCTGTTTTGCGATGTCAAAAGGAAACTTCGAACAAGTTTTACTATTATAATAGCTTAAATTTTTCTTTGGTTCCACCATTGGCATTTCCTCGGAATAACATACAAATTTCTGTTAAAACACTGCATGTTTACCCTGAAATCATATCACATTTGAAAAACTTGCAAAAAAAAGTGGAATAAAGCTTTTTGGATTTCCTGATTCTCAGTGAGTATACCCGTTGTTTTTTTATTAGAAACCTGGCTCGGGGCCTAGTTCTAAAAGTTTCTTAATTTCTGACCCAATTTTAGTTCTAAAAGTTTCTTGACAGTTTCTTAATTTAATGAAAATAAATTGCAGTAAAAACGAGAAAAAAACGTGAATATAGCAAGCAAAATATTAATATTCTTGTATTACAAAGAATTAGCCGTGCTGGTGCATGAAGTCGCACAGAAATGCTTGAGAATTGATTACTACGTCCGCAAATGCGAAATCAATATGTTGGAAAACTGACACGAAAATTTCTTAAGTTTCTTAACTCCTTTCTCCTAGTTCTAAAAGTTTCTTAACTTTTGGGGTGTCTAGTTCTAGGTTTCTTATAAACCGGTTTCTTATAAAAAAAAACGTGTACCCGGATTACAGTCTTTAAAAAATTAGAATTACACGCAGTTTTATTTAGTTTTATTTGTAAGGAACTTTGCTCCGATCTAGATAGTTCAAAGATGCTTATTTCTGGACCTCTTATCGCCACCTTTTAGTAGCAAAAGTTGCTTAGTAGTTGCTTAATTTTAACTGTATATTTTTTGCCAGTAGATACAGACTAAGACTATGTAGTTTCTTATGCTGTAAGCGGTTTCTTATAGAAAATGAGTATAATCCCTTTGTTATGATAACATTCTGTAACATGCAGACTTTGTACTAAGGCAGGGTTTTGAGTTGATAATAACAAATCTTAAGACCATAAATAGCAAATTATTATGCCTTATTTTTCCTATTCTAGGCTATGAACATCATGCAGATTACAATACAGTCAAATAGTCTAATTCATGTGTAAGTTCAATAAACAGAGAGACAGGCAGGCCTTTGTGAAATTCAACACCAAGCTAGCAAAACACTTTATTAACCTTAATATTTTGTACTGAATAAATAGCTTGTCTATTAATTATTTTTTGTAGCTGTATATAGTAGGCCTATACTAGTTTACGTTATTGTACCCAAAAGTATTTTGTTTGTTTTATGACAATGCTCATTTTACATAAAAGTGATATCTTCTTCTTTCAATCAATGCAATTGTGTAGTTTTTTCTTCTTCTTTTCATAAAACTGAAAATGAAGCATATTGTTTGTTTGTTCATTTTATTTGAAATCGATTGTTACTATATACAACAAACATTATATATGTTAGTACATATAGCTTACAAATAGTAAACTAATCTAGATCGATTAATAAAAAATTTAAACTACTTTGCTGTAGCTAATTTAAAAAATTTGAGCACAAACTACATTTACAATTAGGTCCATTCCAATTCTTAATCATATTTTTAAAAATATGCAAATTTTTTGCCTCCTTCACCTCTTTGGGGAGGTTATTCCAGATTTGTGGTCCTAGGGATCGTAAAAAATTTGATCCAAAGGCTACTTGATTTGATCTGTAGTGTTGGAGATTATTTGGATTGCGAGTTGAATAATTAACCTGCTTGATTTGAAAGACATTCTTCATAAATGAGGATTCAAATTATTCAGTGTTTTAAAATCTCTATGCATAATGACCTTAATCGGCCAACATGCATGGTACATTTTCCCGACTTGATTAACAAATCATTGTATGAGCTTGTTTGATCATTGAAAAGGAATTTTTAAGGCTCGCTGTTGAATTTTCTCCATGTTGTTTAAAGATTTGCATGATGAAAAATGCCATACCAATGGGCAGTCATTAAAATTTGAGAATACAAAACTTTCTACAAGTACTTTTTTCTCTTTGAAACCTAAAAAATTTTTCAGTCGCTTTAAAACATTCAGTTGAGTTGCTGCTTTTTGCGAGTTGAGAGATATAAGGGTGGAAATTTAGCTTGAAGTCAATGTTTACTCTGCATGAAATTCTCCTTTGCCTTCTGTCAAGAAAATTTTAGAATAAGCTGCTATCATGTGTTTGAGATTGTGCTTTTAAAATATAGATCTTGATGAATTTGTAATGCAAAAGCTTCTTCGGCATGACATTATTAATGAATGTCCTGTAGACAAGAAAAGGACCTTAATTTGTCAAGCAGTTCTGGGAAACGGTATGTTCTTGTATAGCAAATCATTTTTTGCCTTCTTACAAGTTATCATTGTTTAAGTCAGTTATGTTCATTATTTAATGAATTGCATGTTGATTGCTAAAAAACTTCTTTTTAGCTAAGAAGAATGAGTGGCAACATTGTACCAAGTTTATACCCTTTCACCCTATACCCTATTGCCATGTAATGTTGAAAGTGCATGATGCCTTTGTTTTAATATTGCTGATAAATGTTATTTAAATTTCTATCAAGACTTGATCAAACATAAAACATGGACAGCTTCCATTTGTCCAGTATGGTGGCCAAAGTCAGTCAATTTTCAATCGCCCAATAAAAGGCCACACTTTGACGTGGACACCCTAGATACGATTCTTTCTCATTGTATGGATTATGCAAAGCAAAAGAAAGCTGAGCAGCCCAGGCAGAGGGAAAGCGCTGGTAGTGGAGAGGCAAATCAAGAGAATGAGTCATTAAATGTGATGTGTTTGTAAACTACGACACTTTGTTTAGGATAGATTCTTGAAAATTACTCTTGCTTTAAGGTATCGGCATCTAGTACCAGAGGAGATTGCTGCAATGGGAAAAGAGCCAGTGCGAGTCAAAGGGGATGGAACATGCCTGTACAGACCTTTGTCTGTCCCTTTGTTTTCCAGTGAGAAGAATTGGTCATAGATCAAATTAGCTGCCTTGCACTACGGAGTAAACCATGAGGATGAAACTCTCGGAATGGTATCATTTTTCAATTATTTGAAAGCTTAACGTTGCTTAAGATTGCCAATATAGACAAAATACCATATTAAATTTTATGTAAAATCTAATTCATTAGCCAAGCAACTAAACAACATTAAATTAGTTCAATCTGTTATTACGACGGATATTACTGTACATCTAGCAAATTTAAGACATTATAATGAAGCTCGGTCCAGCCAGGTTTCATGTAGTTATTTTTTGCTTTTGTTGCGGAACAACATGAACATCATGCAGTGCTTTATAAAATTTGTTCGTGTCATGTATGAAAGCTGATTCCTTAAGGCTTTCAAAGCTGAATTTTGCTGCTCGTTGATTTGAGTATTCAGTTTTTCATATTCTGGATGGATTGAAATGTAACAATTGGTCACATCTTAAAAGCAAAAAAGAGGCACCTGTGTGATTTTTCCAATGAAATCGATCAACTAAGAAGCTGCAGCTTTTGAAGAAGCCAGGGTCTCAGTGAAGGCAGTATTGGTGCAGATTGCAACAGTTGTCATAGATGATTGCTTTTGGCGCTAAAATACAGTATTGAATAGAGTTTTTATCTTGTCATAACAGTATCCAGGGAAAAGGTAATAAGAAGAGTAAGAAAGAGTTACTTAGTATAACACGCAATTAATACATCAGGGGTAACAGTAAATTCCACACGGCTGCAATCATTGACTGAAACATCGCTCTAATTTTTACTCATACAGTAATATCATAGGAAAGCAGCTAGCCTGAAGGAAGTCTTGTTATTAGTACACTAATAAACGGGAGTGTCAGAATGTGCGCCAGATTGATACAAAAAGGGTACAAAGTGCAAAACACATCAGTCTGGGCCAACATGCATGAAAAATCAAACCCTTCAAAAACTTCATACATTGTAAGACGTAACTAGCATACCAAAAATCTAGCTTGCTTACACAAGGCAATGCCGTGTTTACACAAGGCAGTATCTTAAGAAGCTACTTGCTTACCATGCTCGCAGTAGAGAGTGAAAAGACCAGGCATCAAATTAGGATGACCAGGGTAAGCTTTGTTGCAATAATCTTTGGGCTTCTTTTTGGCATTATCTTTTAAGTAAACTTCTCTTTGACAGAGTGAGGGCCAAGCAGGGAAAAAGGAGAAACTCTGACTTTCATCGTATTGAGCTGGGGGTCCAAGGTCATGCTTTGCTTGCAGGTAAATCACTTCAGATCTGCTAATTAATAAGGCAAATTGCTCATGCCAATTTTGTGACAATGAAACAGAAGGTATGGCAGTAATTGCGGCAAAAATGATCGGTGCACAAATTTGCAACTGGATCAAGCGTTCCGGGTTTTGTTGTATCAAAAAGCTGTTACTGATTCTGGCAATGATCCTGCGAAGTGTTTCTGACAATGGGAAATATGAACAGACAGGAGATACGGAAGCTAAACAACGAAAAAATGCCATTACACCGGTTGGTATATGGACCGCACCGGCATACATCTCTTCGCATTCGAGAAAGACCTTTTGCAGACAGCCATATTCTCATTCAAGCAAGTTATCAAGCTTTTCCCGGTCGTCTCTTTTTAATTCTTTGCAGTTGGAGAACTTGGACAACAGTCTTCTAATTTCTGGATTGCGAATGAAAATTCTTGCCCTGAAATTAGTAGAATGGAAAATTGGACGTTTAGAAAACATATAATGTAGAAAATACACGCACTCCTACAGCAATGAAAACACGCACTACGGAACACTACAGAATTCGGGTTTACAAGCAACAAAAAAGTTCTTACATATACTCTTAGGTGCCTAATTGCTGGGGGGAGGGTTTGAAATAGACGGGGGGCTGGAACTGTAGTCAGGATCTAATCAAAATGGGTCGTCCGAATGAACAGGAGGGTCGAACTTTGCTTGACAAACTTTGTAAAGGAATTGCTGAAACACAGTGTGAGGGGCCCTATAGTACTTATAGGCTAAAGAAATCCATGGTTCTAACCAAACGAATAGAGTAAACAAGTGGAATTTCACACCTAGAACGTCAGAGAAAGTTAAATGAAAAATATCCACATCAATAGCAATGCCAACTTTAATAAGCGGGGGACGGCAATTAGGCACCTAAGAGTACATATGAAAATTCACAATCGCTTGATGTTAGCAAACACGTGGATATTTTGACTGGGGCTTATTGAAATTTTCAGTTTTCTTGTCGGTATTGCAGAACTTTTAGAAGAAGAGAGCTGATTGGCTGTTTTTATGAACTGGGGAATGCCCACGTAACAAACATAGCAAGTTATTGATTGGCTTATCCTACGTGCATCGACCTCCCACTATTGTCTAAAGAAGGCAATCACAGGCAGATCGAATGCGCATGTCAAAAGGCTGCAGGCAGGGAGCGCCGTTCTGCAGGTTGAGGGCAAGAACGCAATTGTGAACAGTCAACAGTAAGGCCTAATCTGGTTACTTTTCCTGTGTTCAGTTTGAGGAAGAATTTTATTTTTGTATTTTGGAACTATAGAGGTAAGAAAATGTAAAACCTAGTATAAGAAGTGTGTTTCTCTGCCTGGGCTAGACAAGGTATATATCATATATAATATCAGACAAGGTATGTCGTTTTATGCAGATCATCCTCAATTAAAGCCGTGGCTCACAATGATGCGACTCCCAGTACCCGTTGTTTTTTATAAGAAACCTGGCTCGGGGCCTAGTTCTAAAAGTTTCTTAATTTTTGCCCCAATTTTAGTTCTAAAAGTTTCTTGACAGTTTCTTAATTTAATGGAAATAAATTGCAGTAAAAACGAGAAAAAACGTGAATATAGCAAGCAAAATATTAATATTATTGTATTACAAAGAATTAGCCATGCTGGGTGCGAGAAATCGCACGGAAATGCTTGAGAATTGATTACTACGTCCACAAATGTGAAATCAGTATGTTGGAAAACTGACACGAAAATTTCTTAAGTTTCTTAACTCCTTTCTCCTAGTTCTAAAAGTTTCTTAACTTTTGGGGTGTCTAGTTCTAGGTTTCTTATAAACCGGTTTCTTATAAAAAAAACGTGTATCCCTTTGTTATGATAACATTCTGTAACATGCAGACTTTGTACTAAGGCAGGGTTTTGAGTTGATAATAACAAATCTTAAGACCATAAATAGCAAATTATTATGCCTTATTTTTCCTATTCTAGGCTATGAACATCATGCAGATTACAATACAGTCAAATAGTCTAATTCATGTGTAAGTTCAATAAACAGAGAGACAGGCAGGCCTTTGTGAAATTCAACACCAAGCTAGCAAAACACTTTATTAACCTTAATATTTTGTACTGAATAAATAGCTTGTCTATTAATTATTTTTTGTAGCTGTATATAGTAGGCCTATACTAGTTTACGTTATTGTACCCAAAAGTATTTTGTTTGTTTTATGACAATGCTCATTTTACATAAAAGTGATATCTTCTTCTTTCAATCAATGCAATTGTGTAGTTTTTCTTCTTCTTTTCATAAAACTGAAAATGAAGCATATTGTTTGTTTGTTCATTTTATTTGAAATCGATTGTTACTA
>JACTAT010000973.1:0-11864 GCA_014526335.1 Chrysaora quinquecirrha | reverse complement strand
ATTAAATATCAAAGGCTTGTCATGATAAGTGGCGACTATCATGTCTAATACAGTGTCAGAAACAGCCTTGATAAGTCCGAATATATTTACTTTGTCACGTAATGTATATGTGTGTATATGTATGATGTTTATAATTTATATACTTCATATAATTTATATAATTTATATAATTTATATAATTTATATAATTTTTATAATTTATATAATTTATGCAATATATAATTTATGTTATTTATATAGTTTATATTATGTGGTATGCCCTGGCCAAACGATCAAACGTTGTACGTCGAACATATGAGATTTCTTTTACAAGCAATGTTTGACCGTTTGGTCACGTCACAAACATTGCTTTTGAGTGGTCATTGTACTTTGGCTATTAACTTCATAACATACTGTAAATTTCTAAGTAGACCAAGTTGACTTTTGAATTGATTTTATTCTGTCTTATAGCTGGAAGGTCTTCGCAATGCCTTGGTCAAGATTGAGAATGAAAAGAAGGCATTGAAAAAGTCTGTCGAAACCCTGAAATCTGATAAAAAGAAGCTAAAAGAGGAACTGGATAATCAAGAAAAACAGTTAAATATGAGAATTGAAGAGTTATCAAATGAAGTTGAAGAAAGGTTAGTTTTAAAAATGTATTATTGTTTTTCCTCGTGGCCTTTGTGGCGCAGCGGTTGAAGGTGCTGTGGCGTCGTGGTGTTATAAAGTTAAAAGTAAAGTTGCCGTTTTTAAGTCTACTACTAGCCTAGGGGTACTCAGTTGACTTTACACTTTGCCCCTGGTCTGGATGCATTAGCATAAAGCAGGGTGCAGCCACACACGGCGCTAATAACTACCGACCAGTTACCCATTTATACACCTGGGTAAAGGGAGGCACATTTGTGTTTACAACTTGCCCAAAATTGTTATCTCTGCAACACAAGTTGAAAGACCGTGGCTCGAACCCACAACATTTTCGTTGTGAGTCCAGCACGCTAACCACTGCGCCACAGAGACCACATGTTATCCAGCTGGCTTGTAGTGTCAGGAGCTCAGTGCGGTCAGAGTTCAGCCCAGCCACGGTAGCATCACAGCCAGGGTCGAGGTCTCGATTAGTTAACCTACTACTGAGATCCTAGTGACTGGCACCAAAACACCATTTTACCTTCACCTTCAGTGGTTGGCGTTCAGGACAGCGAAAATGTTGTGCATTCGATTCAAGCAACAGTCCTTCCACTTGTGATTGGAGAGATAGCAACGTTGGGCAAGTTGTTAACACAAATGTTCTTCTCTCTACCAAGGTCTATAAATAGGTACCTGTTCGGTAGATATAAGCACCGTGTGTTGCTGTACCCTACTTTATCTGTAAGCAGCCAGACCAGGGCTAAAGTGTTAATTCGACTGGTGGCAGCCCTAAGCTAGTAGTAAACTTCAAGGCATTATAACAGTACAAGTGGTCATTCTAAATAGAGAAATATTCATTCTACGATTCCCAGATGTGGCTCGAAATGCATTAATCAGAAAGTAAAGCCGAACTGGTATTGTGTTTTAAACACCAATCAGTTTGCTGGATACAGCAGGAACATCAATAGAGCCCAAGTGGGAAAGCGTACTCTTTCTGTGACTATGTCTACACAGAACCGGCTTTTTTGGTTTTGGTGGACAGATTCAAAAACTTGGAAATGGAACAAAGATCGTGCTTTGCCAGTTATTTGAAAACAATCCTTGCTGTGATTTTCTGTACAGTTTTGATTCTCAACCAAGTGTTGTCATATGGCATAATTATGTTCAGGGCTAAGTTGTTGTTTGGACTTGCGGAATTCAGAATTTGTTTTTTTTATAAGTTGCAAGATTTTAGAGATGAGCTATATAGACTCTTTCAAACTCTTATTCTTTACTAAAATTCATTTCTAAGGAAAAGTCATGAGAATCAATGCCTTGATGAACACGAGAACGAGAAACATAAATATGAAGATAAGCTTAACGAAGAAATCAAGCGAAATAGCAAGGTTTGTAAATTGTGGATCAACTATCTATGTGACAAACTGTCATACATCCTGTGGGTCATCTATTTAAATCATTGAAAATCGATATTTTGAAACAACTTGTAAAGAAAAAAAGGAATTGAAATTCTCCTTTATTATTTTATTTTAGCTGAAAAAGCAGTTAGAAGCTTTAGAGAAAACACTCGAAGGAACTGAAGAAGCAAAAAATGCAATACAAGCCAAGCTCAAGGTGCAACGTGGTTAATTTTTATCTTTTCTTTTCTGTTCTCTAACTAACCTTGCTTTACTAACTTTACTTTTCTCTACTTTACTTTACCTTTTTTTACTTTACTTTGCTTTACTTTTCTTTACTTTACTTTACTTTACTTTACTTTACTTTAATTTTCTTTATTTACTTTACTTTACTTTGCTTTACTAACTTTACTTTTCTCTACTTTTTCTTTACCTTTTTTTACTTTACTTTGCTTTACTTTTCTTTTCTTTACTTTACTTTACTTTACTTTACTTTACTTTACTTTAATTTTCTTTATTTACTTTACTTTACTTTACTTTACTTTACTTTACTTTACTTTACTTTACTTTACTTTACTTTGACTTTACTTTACTTTACTTTACTTTATTTTACTTTACTTTACTTTACTTTACTTTACTTTACTTCACTTTCACTAAACTTAACTTTTCTTAAATTATATTATCCAATTGATTAACAGTGGTTCTTAAAGCATTTGTCGTTCTTTAGAAGTTGAAAGAGAATTTCCGAAACCAGAAAAAAGACTTAGCCAGTTATCAGCATGAAAATCAACAGCAAGTAAGATTTGTTTATTAATTTACCCCCTGGAAATTCGCTGACTGCTTTTTTAATCACTTAGAATCTCTATCAAAACCGGGTGTTCTATCTGAACGTTGAAATATAATTTTAGGCAAATACTATCGCTGAATTCTTGGCTCAAATCCGAAGCTTAGAAGATGAGTTGAGAGCGAAAGATGATTTTCAAATTCGTTCAAGTGTATCACTAAGGTAAAGAAACTGTTATCAATACATTCACCTCCTGAAAGCTCTGATTTTTCCCTGATAACTACTGTGACGTTTTACTACACCAGGCAGTAAAGTAAATCATTTTACCTTTTTGCTGTTAACCCCTGATATTCCGTTGATAAGCAATATAAAGTAACATTTTTCCCGGAGGTAAGCTCATTTGATCGTTACAGTTAAGAAGTGCTCAGTCCATCTTTTATTTGAAATCTGTGTTTTGAGGTCCATAAATTATTACTGGACTAACTTTTTCTAACATGATTTTTATTTAGGCATTTCGAAGATGAAATAGAGACAGAGAAGCACCTCAGACTCGAAGCTGAATCCAAGTGCATGGTGGGTACCCATAATCCTTCATTCTTCTGTATTGTAGCTTCTGAACACACGCTTCGGGCGTGTTCTTCTAAACCAATTCTTTTTTCGGTTCCCTTCTTTTTTCGGAATGTGTGTTTTCAAGCCATTCTTCTGAAAACAGCAGGTTTTTGAGCTCTCCAAAACCTTCTGTCATCAAAAGCAGAAGGTTTCCGAGACATTCGAGAGATTCTCGGTTTGAAGCTCCAATTTTTTCAGTTGCCAGGAGACACTGCACGAATGGGTCTGGGAACGAGACAAGCAATTATTTTGGCGCGAAAGTTTTCAGATTTCTAGAATCTCTGTTTCTTGAAAATCATGGATGCTGTTGTTGGACGCTTTCTGTTTTCGAAGTTCGGAAGTTTTTAGGTTAAGAAGAACACTCACTATAAAGTACATTTTTGCCAAGAGTGTTCAGCGCAGTTTAGGAGACTAAACGACGACTAAAACAACGATATTTTTTTTATTTTTGATATCTTGTAAGTTGTATTAATTTCCCTTCGTAGACATTATTATCAAGGGAAAAAGATTTGGAAATGAAACTCAAAGATGCGAGCAGAGCTAACATAAAAGTGGGTAACAATTTGTTGAGTTATGTATAATTGAGTTTTAGTATTTTATTGAGTTATTGTACTTTTGTATAATTGTTTTTGTTCCTCTATTTCTTACTTATTCACAAAATGTCCTATTTTATGTATATGTTTCGTTTTTTAACAGATATCAAATGATCTGAAAGAAGCACAATTGTGGTTTCAAAGAAAAGTTGGAAAATTGGAAAAAGAGCTCGAAAGTGCGAAGTAAGCATGGGTATACCTACAATCCTGGCCAAAACTAATTGGAATTTTACAGATTTATAAGAATAAAATAATGATATATAATTATACAGATTTTAGAAGAGAAATTTATGTAATGAAAGGTTTCCCACCCCCTCCCCCCCCCCCTTGTCAATGTTGTGAGTGTAGCCAGTGGCTCTCGAAGTCAACATTGACCAGGGGGGGACGGGGACTTCCAAAATATACTTGGAATTCCAATAGTTTTGGCCAGGATTGTATACTTAAAACATTTTTTGTCTGACACCGCTCTGAGTTAGACTAATTACCTGAGTCCCAACCTCGTCCCCAGACCCAAAATCGAATTTCCTCGAATCTCAACCGTCAAATCGATTTGGGCCCTCGTACCGGCCACAAAAATCTGCCAAAATACTGGCAAATTTGGCCTAGGCATAAAAACAAGATGTAGATTCCGAAAGCAGATGTTCTTAGAAAGGAAAAAGCAAAGAATTTCGTTGATAAATATAAGGCAAGATACAATATCTCATGTAGCATCATTTTTTGGTTTTTTCACGTTTTTCACATAGTTTTCAGCCTATTTTGGTGTGAAATTTGGAAGAAACTGTGACGTCACTTAAAATATCTATTGTTTGAACAGCCAATCAAATTGCGAATAGACAAGGCCCATACCAGGGTCGAATATGGACAGCGGAGTTTCACGTAGAGGCCTATTCGCCCTCGGGACGAGGTTGTCTGAGTCCCAGTTATCGCTCATGAGACCGAGGCTAGCACTAAAAGGAGATCGCTCAAACTGGTTTAAGTGTCCATCAATTCAATTCAATAGCGAAACTACGACTCAGGTAATCAGTCTACATTTCTTCGCTTTTCTTCTATATAAACGTGAATTCGAAGCAAAATTTGCTAGACTAGGAGATCTCCTGGAGCGGCTAGAATCCAGTTCGTTGCAAGAAGAAAGGATTCCCTTGCTCAAGATGTCTGCCATCTTCCAGAAAAATGTTGCGCTAACCCAGCCCTCTTTGAAAAGGTCTATTCTTATTCTTCAACAGACAGTCTTAACTCTTTTATTAATCTTTCTTTTAGGCAGACCCAGTACATCCTTGAGCAGACGGCAACAGAGCAAGAAAAATTAACAGAATTGGAAAGAGAAAAATCAGAGGAGGCTAAAAATATCGTTCGGGTAAGGAAGATTTTCATCTTTCTCAGCCTACTATTTCTAGCGACAAATCCCGAAATTATGTTTTCAGTGAGCAGGAGACACTGCGGAGGAGCTTTTTGTTTCTTTTGTTACCAATTGGGCATCTCAAGCATTTTTGATTTTGGTAAACAAGACTTATCTTTGAGAAAATAGGTTTTTAAACAAGTTTTATTTCATCATAGGCCAGCAGAATGGCTGTGAACAAGCTGTCAAGTGACGTGAAAGAGAATCTTTTAGAAACCAAGGGTCTAAAGCACGTGATTCATGCAGAACGAGGCTACGGCATAAGGGCGGCTCAGAAATACGATCGACTAATGGTAAGTAATGAAGACCTTTTGCCTTGATAGAATTTTATCCCAATTTTTGTTGTGAGCTGAATTTCATGTCATGTTGTGTCATATGAAAACTGAGAAAACTTTGAAAAATGGACTTATTGTAAATCCTCGAATAAGCCCCCCCCCCCTCCGAATAAGCCCCCCTCCCACGAATAAGCCCAAACAGTAAAACTTATTTTTGCAAATAAGCCCCCGAGGGCTTATTCGCGGATGTACTGTAAATATATTTTCATTTTCATCAGGAATCCAGCGCCCGAAAAGTTGAAGAACTTGCAAGAGAACTCGACCGTGCGCACGAAAAGGCACGAAAAGCGAGGTGACACGATGGGAATAAGTGTTTCTGGGTTTCTATAAAGAAAACGAAAGCTCGATGATTGACACATCTGTGCATTGCATTCCAAAGACAGGCTGCAAGCCAAATCGTTAAATCGAAGTGAAAAGGTCTGTTTTTCCTCCGACAATTTCGTTGTAAATATTAGTTGGAGATACCACTTAGGCCTTGGCCAAACGATCAAACATTGTTGGTCAAACATTTGCGTTGTGCTTGTCAAGTAAAATGTTTGACCGTTTGGCCACGTCCAAAAATATTGCTCGTCCAACATTTTTTGTTTGCTTCAAGCAAAAAATGTTTTTGAACTTTTGTAAAAACATCACGAAACTAATTTGTTACTATTGCTTGTCAAGCAACGTTTTTGGATGCGACCAAGTTTTCAAACATTTATTGTAAAAGGAAATTTAAAATGTTTGACCAACATTGTTTAATCTTTTGGGCAGGGCCTCAGTCTTTTATACCACAATTTTACGCTGTCCAATAATTAAACTGTAAATACTTTGGCTCGAAACAAGGATTTTTTAATTTTAGAATGTATATAATTCCAATTGTTTATAGTAGGTATTTAAAAATTGAATATTTTATTTTAGAAACGTGAAAGTGCAAATTTGTTATTGTTTGAGAGCCCTTTCTTTTGTTACACGCAGTTTTCTTATAAGCAACTGCTTATAAGCAACCAAGATGTAGAAGGCCTAAAAGTTTAAGCAACGTATAGTACCACAGGAAAGAAACCTAAGCAACTTTTTAAATTTTTTATAATTTATATCACTGCAAGCAATCAAGGATTGATCAAAATAGAAGCTATTTCCATTCATTTGTCGTCAAAACTCGCATATCAACGGAGTGTTTCTCGTTAAGTGAGGCATTTCATTGAGGGGTTTCCGTTTAACTTTCAATACAAAGTCTCTAATGGTAACAATATCAGCAGGGAGAAATAATTCCAGTCATTTTATGTGCAATGTTAGATTTTGCTGTTTTTCTAGCCTCTATACTATTCTTAGGGCAAAAAGATACAGTTAAAATTAAGCAACTACTAAGCAACTTTTGCTACTAAAAGGTGGCCATAAAAGGTCCAAAAATAAGCAACTTTTTGAACTAGGGCCGAGCGAAGTTGCTTATAAAAAACATGTTGCTGCGTGTATGGGCAACATGTCCCCCGAGTCGTAGAGACAAGAAATTTTTGTTGTCTCCCAGAAACATTTCCCGGGGGGTACTTCATTGTTCAAGAGACTAGACGTGCCGCCCAGTTTTTTCCAAACCCACCCATGTCTACCAATAAATTCTGTCACCCGTGGTACCCATGTATAGAAATAACAATGAAATTTTTCACCCATTTGTACCAATATCTCAAATGTTTCAACCCAATTTAACGCCTGAGGCAGCTCTAAATGCGGCAAAAAGGCCTTTGCGCTGAGAAATAAAACGCACTCTTTATCACGCTTTCAAAGCAATGCACGTCTAAGATTTTTATATATTTTGCTACCCATGTGTAGAGATTCTTTACAAAAAACCAACCCATATGTAGGGAAATTGGGGCTAAGAAAGTTACCCATTTGGGCGGCACGTCTAGTATATTGAACAATGGAAGTACCCCTCGGGAAACATTTGCGTTTCCCTCGCTACAAATTTTGTCGCGCACCACAAAGTTCCTGAGGTGGCTAAACTGGGAGACAACGAGCGGACATATCGCGTCGCGCGGAACGGACATGTCTCCTTTGGCGCCCGGAGAACTCAAAAAGCAAAATATTCAATGAAACTTTAAATTTAAAAGTACTGTTCTACCGAAAATTTCAGATTGAATGCGAGAAAAACAACTTTATGATAATATTTCTTCCTTCAAATATTAAAAGACTAAATCTGAAGAAGTTACAAGCTTTCAAAAAGCATTTTCTAGTTTAAAATCTCAAAGATTATCGTTAATAAAAGTTCTTTTCAAAATTTCCACGTTTTTTGATACTTTAATATATACATGGCTTAAAAGAAATTTGATTGGTCCAGAATCTGATTCAGCTCACTGAGCTAACCAATCAAAGCAGAGCTCTGTTATCACATGACAAAACCAATGTTTATTTCGTGCAAACAGGCATCAGAGAAACAATAGAAATTGACGCATCGTGCGTCCTATGGGAATAACAGGAGAAGCAAGATGCAAATTTGAAAAATATAATTCAGGATTTCAAGCACGAGGGAAGGTCTTTTTGAGTAGGCCCGAGTAGGCCCTGCTGTGGTTGTTGGCATGAAGGTAAGGTCGAGAAAAAAGATTATTAGACTTCGCCAAGGAAGTGAGTATTTCCCACATGTATTTTATTTTATAATGCAACATTTTATAATTCTACACCTTTTTTTTATAAAGAACCACTTAATAAGGAACCTATACATGTAGGAGGCCGAAAAGTTTAAAGAACTTATACTACTAAAGAGAAAATCATTAAGGAACTTTGCAATGTTGAATATTTTTATCACTGCAAGCAATCAAGAATTCGAAAGCCGGTCACATTCATTTGCAGTCAAAACTCACAAAAATTGTTTGTTACGCATGTATCAAATGTTTCCTTGAGTAGTTCTGCTTACATACAAGTGACTCTTTATAATAGTCATGGGACTTAAGATGCAGTTAAAATAAATGGAACTATTGGTACTGCAATTTCATCACAAGAGGTCCAAAAATAAGAAACTTTCCGAACTAGACCTTGAGCTAGGTTCTTTATTAAAAAGCGTGTACATCACTCTTAATAAAACATTTTCTTTCGTTCCAAGCTAAAAATAAGTCCTCACCGTTCCTGCACACGTATTTCATCAGTCAAGTACCTCCAATCTAAAATAATAATATGATCTCACTTCCTGTGCCCCAGACTCCAAACCTCACTGCAAAACGCACCACGATGTTCTGGGCTTAGTTTCATTGGTTGATTCTTCAGCCTCTTTTTCAGTTTCAGACGAGGAATCCTCGATTTCGTTATCCGAGTCTTGCATGTTGTTATAGGAACAGTTGAACTTGCAAGGAATTGCATCTTCGATCTCGTCACTAAAAACAAAATAAAATTTGATATAAATCTGTCACGGTCGAGCCAAAACCTAGGGTGGTAGTAGATCCTGTGTTTACAGGGACGGACCCCTGATTTTCAAATTCACCAACCTTGATATTGCTATTGAGCTTATTATTTTAAGTATTTTGTATCTTTCTTATTTTGTTTTGTTAACGGCCCAAGCTAGATAAGCTTTGCTTTTCTTGGGTCGTGTAGAATAAAGTCTTTATATTATTAATTATACATTGTTTTAGGCTCTTTATTCTACAAATAAAATTGAATTGAATTGAATTGAATATGTCACTCGCATGTGTCCCCCGTTGGACAATCTGGGAGATACGCCGAAAACATTGTCACGCGCGACATGTCTCCTAGCTTAGCCAGAGCTTCTCAGTGCATAACAAGCAGGATAGTTCAAGTACCTTGCTGGCCTCTTTTTCGAATTCGTCACAATCTGTTGTTCCCAGACTCTCAGCTCAGATCCTCCAGTGATGATTCTAATCTTCCCGTCATGCAAAGAGGGCGAGATACAGTTCACGTGGCCAAGAGAATCATCTGAAATCGTCCCAACGTACTCCATGGTTGGAAGTTTTCGGACTAAAAAGAAATTGCATTTATTGTAATGCGTTGAAATGTAGATGTTGATTCACAAGACAAAAATTAACCATGCAAAATACAGTACCAAATAAATATATTTCTTATGATTCTTTAAACGAAGATGTTAATGAATTCAGTATGGGGCGAAGGATCTAATCTCTACCTTATGAAATGAAGATATAATGAATACAGTATGCAATGCAGATGTTATTGAATACGGTATGAAATGAAGATGTTAATGAATACAGTATGAAATGAAAATGCTTCTGAATGAATGCTAATGAATACGGTATGGAATAAAGATGCTAATGAATATGGAATGAAATGAAGATGATAATCAGCAGAAATGAAAGGAAGATATTGATTAATAACATATGGAGAAACGAACTGTCGACATGGAAAGATACTAAATCTGACTAGCCAGTATGCGGAATAACATTCAAAATAAGATTCAGTCCTTACCATTGATATATCCATTGCCATTATCGATATCGAATCCAGCACCGAATAGCCATCCTGAGTCACCACATGGCAGAACAGCGAGCGAATCTGTTGGACTAAATTCGCAGAGATTGTTTCGGAGTTTTACGACTTGGCCTGGAAAATACACGAATTTATCATTGATTGAATATCATTTTGATTTAATCATTTTTTAAGACGAAACCCCATGAGCTATACCTTGTCCCTTTAAAGTAGTGTCTTGCTGCTTATGAAACATTCTCAAAATTTGACTGGGTGTTAAATTCAGGGGGGGGGGCACTTGTATCCAGGATGCGGAATATAGAGAAATTTTAATCTAAAGCATGTAAGCCCAGGATTATGTCGACCTATGATACGATAGAACTTAGGGCAGCTAGTTGTAACTCCTAACTTATGTCACCATGTCAACAACTAGTGAGAACTTATAGGATACAATTGATCTCAGTCGTAAGTGCGTACGACTAATGTCAACTAATTGTCAAATAATCACAGAAGTAGAACAGGTTCACGGAATGGAAGTCAAAGAGAGAAAAGGGAATCTGCGAAAATAAATGTTGAAAATATCTGCAGAAACAAGATGCAAGTAACTCACAAAAAGGAAAACACTTTATTTGAAAACACTCCTTGAGCAAGCAAGCTGAGGCTTCAATCCTTACTTTCAGTTTAGCTCAAATTGAATGTGCATTCAAAGCGAAATTTGCTGCACTACATCTCCGTAAGTGACCGCAATCCCTGTCGCTGCACGCGGAGAGGATTCCCTTACTCAAGATGTCCGCCATCTTCCAGAAAAACGCTGCACAGATGCAGACCTCTTTAAAAAGGTCTATTCCACGACATATCCCCCTTTGATACATGCGATATGCTAATAGACAACAATAGACAACAATGCCTAATAGAGGTGAACAACAGGGGGTAACTTACCGGTTTTACATCCAAAGCTTTGATATTAAATCCATCATCACCCCAAAACACAGTATCTTCAAATGTTGTTAAGCAATTGATCTTTCGAAGTGGAAGGCTAACAAGACTGGCGTTTGGGGTATCAATCGGGTTGTTGTCGTTGCTAGATGATTTTATGCCTATGACGTCATCATAAGAGTCGAATATCTCAACCAGTTTTTCGTCTGAATATTCGAAAACTTTAATAATGCCATCGGCAGATGCACTGGCCAGTCTGAAATCATCTATAAACTGTAGGAATAATTAACATATTAATGCACCACGCATAAATTATCGTAAAAAACATAATAATAATTAGCATAAATTATCATACATTATCTATCTACATACTGAATAATACCATTATCTATATACTGAATCATTAGGAATACGTAACTACTAATATATCAATAAGAGCACTCATAAATTATCATATGCCCAATAATTTGTATAAATTATCATAATTATGCAATCCGCAGGCGCAATGATCTGAAATCATATATATACTGAATAATTAGGCGTACGTAAGTAATACAACAATAACAAAACTAATAAATTATCATTGGGTTCCTTCTGAAAAGGAGCACTCCGAGTGTATAAGGCTTAAAAAAGAACAAGGTCCCGGTAAAAAATTTAAACATTCTTCGTCACAGGTTGAAATTTGGTTTGGTCCAACCCTAAACATTGCTTGTCAAACAATTTTTACTTGAGTCAAGCAAAAAATGTTTTCAAACTTTTTAAAAATAATTCTCAGAAAACGTTTCTTGAAAAGCAATGTTTTGTGACGTGGCCAAACTTTCA
>JACTAT010000972.1:0-11956 GCA_014526335.1 Chrysaora quinquecirrha | reverse complement strand
ATGGCGAGTATGATGATAATGATGTTGATGGTATTGCTAATGACAATCAAGAGACTAGGATATCCTCAGCGAGACAGAAGACAATTAGATCGATTTGGACAAAATATCTACGACGTATAGACTTGCATATGATAAAGAAAAAAGCAAAAAAAGTTGTATATAAAAACTATATTGTTATGTTGGCAGAAGGACCCTTAAAACTATAAACGCGATTTAATGTTCGAAAGTAAGGGGGGTATGTAATGTTGTGATAATTTATGATAATTTATATAGCACCTGATCCTATATATATATATATGAAACGGTCACTCTTTATTATGATACACATATAATTACAGATCAGATAGCGGGCCTAATCCATACGTTCCACCTGAACGTAAACCATTACATTTGTAACCTCTGATTTCCATTTATTCCCATCGGTTCCTTCTTCATTCCCATTTGTTCCCTCCGATTCCAACTTATTCCCCCTAATTCCCGTGGTTCCTAGCACTACTGATTGTTCCAGATTTTGGCGTACTCTGGATAGTGGCTAACTGATGCGTTTTTTGTCCAATTCATGCCAAATTTCGTAATAAATTAATAATAATATTAACAATTTCTTGGATCAAAAGCTTATTTATGTTTCCCTTTCTTTGTTAGACTATTGAAATCGAAGAAAATATCTTTTTGAACAAAATTTCCCAACGAATTTTCCTTATGCTGGGATGGTTGGAGTACTTCTAAATTGTTTGATCTATAGGGTCTGTTATACCTGCTGTACTCATGACCTACCTGTTTTCTTTAATACCTATCGAGTCAGTAACAGTGACGAAGTAGTCATTCAAAGTTTCAACATTGTTGTTTTTTCGTGATTCTCGTTTTAGACTTATTTTGATGTGAAATTAATGGCTTTACTGTATTCCAAAACTTTTTATTATCTGTAATTTCAGAGATATCAACATTATTGTTACAAATTTTTTCGGTTCGAAATAATTTTGCACATTAATTTCGTTGTTTGTATTTATTCTATTTATTTTTCAAACGTGTGCGCAACATAATTGCTTTTCCGAGAGCTCGATTCTTGAAAGGACCGTCATTCCCTCTTGCATATTTCTTTTTCACGGGGGCATGATTCCTCACAACAGTTTTGAACAGAATCGTAATTTATAGCGTATAGTTTCTAATTCTTCTCTGAGATCTTGTTTGGAAGTTTGCTCAGAAAAATTCTTATAATCCTTATAATTTACCACCGTTGGTAAAGCTAATTGGTGCGTAATTTTCAAGGCTGTGGCATCCAGTTTTTTGGAAGTTAGAGAGTCCTGCTTTAACTATTGTAGTATTAAATACTACTAAGTATTTTGAACACATCAGTATCTATTGGTTAAAATTTGAACAATGCAACTCGGATTTTCGGCCTTGTAACATGGATCCTTAACTAATTTTTTATGAAATAATTGTTCATGAATTGATGGATGGATCTGCTGATCTGTCTCTACTGTCATAAAATAGCAAGATAGTTGTCTGCTTTGCCAAGATTTTTGAGGAAATGTTCTTGTGACTGAGTCGGTGGTCGTACATGCAAAACAACTTTCTTGATTATTTTGATTGTATGCACTTGAATAGCAGTCGGAACATATGACTCAACTCATTGATTATTTCGATTGTGTGCATAGAGAATAGAAATTCCTTTCTTTTTTTTACAACATTCCTGATCCTTCTTCCTTTATCGATCTATATCTCTCCCTATCTTGGTAGGTAGGTATATTCTTTCCAGTTTGCCGAAAATCCCTGAAAAATGTTTTCATTGTTCAAACTTAAGCATAGGTGCATCATGGATCTAGTGAATCTTGTATGAACTTTGTAATTACCGACAGACTTATATTTTCAGGAAGAGCAAAGATCAGACAAAAGAAAAAGAAACATCTTGCTGCTTATACTTCATTATTTGAAGGAAGAAGGGTGAGTAAGACTCTATTCATGTTATTTTTCCTTCCGATTCTTGCTGTATCTAATTATTAACGGAATTTGGAATATTGCAAAACGTTAAGGGTAGCCACCACTGATTTCAAACTATTCTAACAATTAACCCTTTTTTACCAGGGGTGTGGGGGTGTTTTTCGTGTATATCTGAAAGTGTATAGTTTATATCTGAGTATATCTGAATGCTGTTATCAAAAAGAGCATAATTTGCAGAGTCCAATCTTGTTATCAAAGAGAGCATCACTTTCATCGTTCTGGATTTATAGTCAGATAACAAAGTGAATCATGGATAAGCTTTTTCAAAAAATTAGTATACAATGAACAACTAAGTGAGCAGATTGATATAGCCACGAGACCACTGTGTGTGAATCTTACTGCAATTGAGAAAACCGAAATAGATCATAAAATAAATGGTGATATATCTACTGAAGAAATACTAAGAACTATAAATAATCTGAAAAACAATAAAGCAGTTGGTATTGATAACATATCGAATGAAATTTTCAAAGTGCAGCCACATTATGAAATATTTATTTAACTCTATTTTTGGTAATTATCCAGATATATGGAAAGAAGGTTTAGTGAAACCAATCTTTAAAGAAGGCGACCAACTACAACCAACTAATTATAGAGGCATTACATTAACGTCATGTTTGGGTAAACTATTTAACCAAATTCTAAATGAGAGACTAATTTTCGTTTTCGAAAGCTATAACATATTTGCTGATAATCTAATGGGATTTCGGAAAGATATGAGAACCTCAAACAAATTTTTTGTTCTATAGACAATTATTGACAAACAATTTAAAAAAAGGAAAGACTATATTGCTGTTTTGTGGACATATCGAAAGCTTTTGATAGACTATGGCGTCAAGGTTTATTATATAAATTAAGAAATTACGGAATTCAGAGGAAAATGCTCACAACCTATATACTAACACTAAAAACAGAATTCTTCTAGGCAAATCTATGACAGAACAATTTGAAATTAACATGGGAGTGAGACAAGGGGATCCTCTAAGCTCGCTTCTATTCTATTCAATGAATGATTTTTGTAATCGGTTAGCAACAAAAACCAACATTGATACCTCAGATATTATGAATAGAAAAGTGCCATGCTTACTGTGGGCTGATGACATTGTACTGATATCTAAATCTGAAGAAGGCTTGAATAACAGCATTAAAGAATTGGAAGAATATTGTAGAAATTGGAAACCTATCATAAACACAGACAAAACTAAAGAGATGATATTTAACAAAGCTGGAGAAATGATTAAAAATAAATGTTTCGAAATAAATAAAAGCCAAATACATCTTGTAAGATCTTGTAAATACCTTGGCTTTCAAATAGAAAACAATGGCAATTTTAACGGAGTAGTTCATGATTTAGCAAATAGAGCGAAGCGTGCTCCATACAATATATATAAACTATATTCCAATTAAGACAGTGATTCAGGTATTTCACTCGACTGTAAAACCAATTTTATTATATGGATCTTAGCTATGGGGCTGCATATAAAAAGACAATAGTCTAATTAAAAAAGTACAGTTGATGTTTGCTAAACATATATTAGGAGTGAATCGAAAAACAATAAACTTAGCAGTGCTAGCAGAATTAGGATTGCAACCACTTAAAATTGATATGAAAATAAATTCTCTAAAATTCTTCGATTATATAAACCAAAATAGAAATCGTTTGCTAAAAGAAACCTTAGAGAAAATAGATTATTATCCACTTCATGGTATAATGATATCAATAAGATAACAAGAGAAACTAACTTTGATCTAAAAGAGAGTTACCCTATCCAAAATTTTAAACAGACAATGACGAGACCAAATTAGCAAGATGAATAGATTGGCTTTTGGCAGAAAGATAAAGTTAGAAACAACTACTACCTCAAAATACTTGACTTATATTGAATTTAGAAACCATAGAGCTGCACCTACAAGACTTCTTGGAAGTGCACACAAACTAAAAATAGAAACGGGAAGATATTGTAAGCGATAATGAAATCCACTTTTTGTTTGATTGTATAATTATTAAACAATAAAGAGAAATTCTCTACATAGAACTAGATTTGCAAAAAGATAAAATTGATGAATTTCGAAAATAGAAAAAACAGAATTTATCAAAAATATGCTAAATAGTCAAGACAAATCAACAATAGTCGCGCTTGCAAAATTTGTATACTTATCAGAAACAGTAGGATCTAATATATCAAATTAGTTCATACGTATGGAAATAAACAGCTGAGTTATTATTAAAATGAACGATTTATAGATTGAAATCAAATAATTATGTATGAAAAGTGTTAAAATAATTGTTTTGTAGGTTAATCTTTTCTATTTTTGTTTTTAAATCTAGCTATTGTATTCTTATTTATTTGTTCTGTAGTTTCCATAAATACCGTTGTAATACGTATTCCTTTAATGTCTATGTAAACGGTAGCTATATAATCTATTAGACCCTAATCGGGTGATGAATTAATGAAATTTGAAAAAGAAATTTGAAAATTTGATAACATGCTTCCAGCTTAGACCCTCTGAGTCTTCGATCGTGCAGCTCCTTCTTCTACTGTGTGGAGATATCGAAACTTGTCCCGGTCCCGCCAGCAAATGCAGTACATGTTCGAAAACTATCAAGAAAAATCAAAGCAAGATCAATTGCCTGGAATTTAATTCAGATCATCACCTTAAATACTGGAATCATGACTCAAAAGTTCTATGCCAGTCCTGCATGTTGACAAATGGCGTCGTTACAGAACAACATAGGCCTGAAGGTGACGATAATTATGTGCTTCCCGAGCTTCGTGATCTCCTTGCAAAAAGGGCCTAAAGGTTTTGCATCAAAACATTCGTGGTCTTTCAGCACATAAGCATGACATCTGCCACATTCTTGAATGTTTCAAGGGGATCGATATTTTTCTCTTAGTGAAGCACATTTGGCTAGTGATAAGGAAGCAGAAGTTCAGATGGAGGGATATGTTTACGTTGGAAAACAAAGAGCTACTCGACAGGGAGGAGGCGTGGGAATATACATATCATCTTCTGTACACGACGTGTGGATCTGGAGCAAAAAGAAATTGATTGTATCTGGATTGAAATATTATTCCCAAAAACGAAAGGCTTTCTTATTGGAATCATCTATCGTCCGCCAGACACATCCAAACATCTCCCTAAAGATTTTAATGAAATCTTTGAATCAGTGCTAACAACAGTGTTCTGTGAAAACAAAGAATGTATCTTGACTGGTGATATCAACTGTAATTACCTGGAGGAATCAGATAACAAAGTATTGAAGTCCTTAATTGTATCTTGTGGCCTGAAACAACTGTTAGCTACTCCCACAAGAATTACAAAATAATCTAAAACTCTGATTGATGTGATCTGTAGCAATGAACCTCGCAATATTGATTCAGATACAGTAATCCCAGCTGGATTGAGTGATCACGAATTAGTTGGTTTTGCACGCAAGCTCCATAATATAAAACATCAACCAAAAGTTATCAAATGTAGAAATTATTCAAATTGCGTCCTAAGCCTATCCTGTGAGGATTTACAGTCTGTAAATTTCACGCACGTTTTCACACCCAATTGCGTTAACATTGCATGGCAAAATCTTAGTGAAATACTTCACAATTATGTAAACAAGCATGCTCCAATAGTGTCAAAAAAGGTCAAGGCGAGACTGAGCCCATGGATAACAAGGGATGTCAAGTCGGAGATGAACCAAAGGGACAGGCTGCTGAGAAAAGCACGCCGGACAAACCTTGAGTTGGATTGTTCCTCTTATAAACGTCAACGAAATAGGGAAACTAGTTTAGTGAAAAAGTGTAAAAATAAATATCATAAAGACCTATTGAAAGAAAGTGCAAATACGCCTGACAAGTTTTGGGCAGTAATCAAGAAAGTATATCCCTTTAAATTTTCAGTGTCCAATACAGGAACTGTATTTGAAATATATGGTTCTAAATCCACGAATAAGCAAGAAATTGCAGAAAGTTTCTGTAATTTTTTCCCGAATGTAGTAAAAATCTTAAAATCTAAATCTATTCCTCTTCGAGACTTTGCATGGATGAGACCTATTTGGAAAACACCGTATCTCAGAGGGACAGATTTGTAGTAACAGAAGTAAGCGAGGCTGCAGTACAGAAAGAGTTAAGTAAACTGAAACGGAAAAAGGCAACTGGGATCGACAATCTCCCTCCCGGAATGTTAAAAGATGCTGCCCCAGTCCTAGCCAAACCCTTAACACACGTGATAAATTTGTCCCTAAAGTCTGGAATCGTCCCTACAGACTGGAAGATAGCCAAAGTAATTCCCTTGCACAATTTGGTTCCCAATCAATTATTGACAATTATAGATCAATATCAGTCATTCCAACCCTATCGAAATTTCTTGAAAGGATGTTTTACAACCAGCTTATGGCTCACCTTGAAAAAAGTGGCCTTCTCTTTACACATCAGTTTGGTTTTCGATCAAAACGATCCACAGAATAGGCAGTAAACTTGTTTCTTGACCATATAAGGGGAGAGGCTGATAAAGGCAAACTTACTGGTGCAATATTCGTAGATTTATCAAAGGCTTTCGATACCGTTAGGCACTCTGTCCTGCTATCTAAGTTGCTTTCTTATGGAATCACAAACACGGAACTGCAATGGTTGACTGACTACTTATTCAACAGGAAACAAATTGTTCAATACCAGGGAGCCTTATCTAATGCAATCCTTGTATATTCCGGAGTTGCACAAGGATCCATTATTGGTTCGCTACTATTTTTGATCCATTTTAACGATGCAAATAAAATGCGAAAGCACGCAAAGGTAATTACGTATGCAGATGATACCGTCATCTTTACTTCATCCAGTGACTTCAACATCATCGAAATAGACTTACCCTAAGTCTAAATCTTTCCTTATCCAAACATAAAATCATACCAGAAATATCATGGCGCTGTGGAGGAGACAGTGACAAAAGTTAACTGAGATTTAGACTTATACTCTTGTGCAGGCCATGAATAATTAATGAATTGTTGAAGGTTGGTTGCTTTTCCAAATGCTCAGCGGTATGATAACCATTGTAAAGCAGTGAATGAAAGGAATCAATATTTTATCTAAAGGCCCTTTAATTAATTAATTCTATTTATGTTAAGAAAACCCCTTGCAATGTTTATGATACGATTACTCCTCTAATTTGATTGTTTTATTTCAATGCTGCTGAATTGTCTATGTCCAACATCAAAGAGAATGCCAGCGGACAGAAATCTGTCTAACTGTTCAGGAAAAACAAAGGAAAAAGCTCATTAATTATTCATGACCTGCACAAGAGTATAAGTCTAAATCTCAGTTAACTTTTGTCACTGTCTCCTCCACACACCATCACATTTCGGTTCTGAATTTGTGTTTGGATAAAGATAGCTATAGACTTGTGTAAGTCTATGATTTACGGCAATTTCAAGCTGAACTTGAATTAAGTCAAGATGAACTGATTCAAGAATTCCTTGAAGAAGATGATGATGATTCTTTCTCAAATTGTAGTAGTGAGGACGACTTTGCAATTACTTTGAAAGAAATCGAGGTTGGTATCGATGAAAGTACCCAAAACAAGTGATCCAAACTCCGAAACAGCGCTGGGTGAAAATAAAAAATTGAAGTCTAAAATTCTGGATAACAAAACCGAGATACAAGTAATGAAAGCAAAGATAACTGAACTTGAAAAACATGTCTTAAATTTAGAAAAACTTATCGAGTTTCATGTGACATACAAACCTATATGTATCGGTACACTTTGTCACAACCAGTGGAACTGCATTTGAAAAATGGTTGTTGCTGATCAAGGCTGGTTATATCCCTTGTGACTTTGTCAAGGGATTCGGTTTGTGAATGTAGCACATAGAGTTTTAGGATCTCATTGACCTGTTCGAAGAGCCACTTTCTCTTTTGTGAGCAGGATGCTTCTTGTAGGAATCCTGGCATTTTCTCTTTTCAACGTCAAGTTCTTTCATCTCAAAATGCCTCAAAGTTAATGCCACAACAAGAGCATCTGTCTCAAATTTTGTAAACTCCTTTTCTTCGTTGTTGAACTAATTCCATAATTTTATGATTTCAGCGCCTATCGAGGTTGTTCTTCATCACTAAACCCAAAGGAATCTGAGGCAGAGAAATTAGGCAATGTTATTAGCTAGTTCGAGCAAATCAAACAACCTACAATACATTTAGCTCTTTCATTTATCAGCGCTAATTATCATAAAGAAAGCACTCAAACAAGTGTTCACCCATCTCATATATTCCTCCCAAATATACTCCCGCTTCTATTTACGAAAGAGGTGCCTGTTTATATCTCCTTAAAAATGAAATTACCTCAGCAGTTGCTTTTTCCATTTCTTTGCTATATTTATGCTCGATTTTGATAGCCTCCATTGACAACAATGTCTTCCCCAGCTCTTCCATTCTTTTTTTCAACTGAATAACAATACCATCTTTCTTTTTGCCTGCGTCATCCAATTTTACTAAAACGCTTTGGCGAGACATAGATATCCCACAGACTGAGAAACGTTGGTAAGCCTAAAAATTAAGAAAATATACAGTAAGAAAACGTTTGAAACACAGGGTAAATCTTTTCAGCCCTCATCGTATTGTCTCTGTAGTGCTCTAGAGGGATTGATGTGAAGTTTCTTGTTGTTTGTGTGATGTGCAAGAATTGCAATTGAATTTTTTGAATATTTATACTGACTGTAATCTACTGCCCAACGGTTATACAGTTTTACGTGCTGATAATTAGTTAAGTGCTGGTATGCCTGTCTGCAAATAGCGTTCTTATTCAAATGTGCAACGAAGAACCTAATTGGGAAAAAGAATGGAATTCTGTACGTTCTCCGTGTGAAGTCATGTAATGCGAATTTGCCTTGGTTGGCATGTACCACAGAAAGACCTCAGACAAACAGAAGAACAAGATCCTCGATGACGTGTCCAAAGAAAATGGATTTTAAAGAGTTGTTGTGGCTACTACTTCTTTAGTTATGGGTGTTGACATAAAGGACATAAGGTATGTTATCAATTACGGCTCACCTCTGAACATAGAAGATTACATCCAAGGGGCAGGTCGAGCTTGAAGGGATAAATCGATTTCATGTGCACTTTTGTGCTGCACGGGCACAGCTTGGAAAGGCTTCAATACCAATGAAAGAGTACGCTTCACTCAAAGATGGGTGCCATTGAGAAGCTATTTACTGTCCGTTTGGCCGTGCATGCCAGGCTGAAAGGCCCAACCTCGAACACGAATGTTGTTCTTATTGCATTTCAATCTGCAATTGCAATGATTAAGGTAGCTCTTTTCCCTAACCACCATTTATGCGTATCAACGAGGATCTTTTGTCACCCGTGAGATTGGTAGATGCAGGAGATAAGAGTTGCTGTCTTCACTGCTGAATGAGTACAAGTTAAAAGTCGAGCATTGTAAAGAATCAACTTTTTTGGTTGTACATCCACATTTCCTAACAAACGTCACAGATGATATAATTGCTGATGTGATTGAGCAATCGGCACTAATAAATAGTGTATCAGATGTGTTACAGCATACCTCTGTAATATCGAAGAAAGACGCTAATTTTCGAAGAAAGAGATTGTGCTAATGTTCAAAGATGTATTCGACGATATAAGTGAGGGGAATGAAGAAGAAGCGTTGAAATTAGTGAACTTAACAGACGTGCAGGGCAATGATGGAATAGATGAATGGTTAGCATATGCAATGGATGAGTCCATCGATATTTTTGATGAAGAAGGTTTAGTAAACGAGAACTTATCTCAGGATACTTCATTGCTTTTTGATTAAACTTTTTCTGACATCGAGCCTATAGAATTTTCGGATTAGAACGTGCCATTCGAGACCATTTCAACTAAGGACCTCGTTTCCAAAGAAATGGATAATTAGTTCATACAAAATTGTCGACTTCAGATTCGAATGCAGCGCCTTCTTTTTAGTATTGAGGCGAAGTTTTACGCTTCTGTTCCTTGCTATGTTGATTCTGTAGAATTTAAAAGTTTGAAAATTTATAAGGTGATTGACGGTGTAGAATGATTGAGCGTGTAAAATTTCACCCCCAGCGATTCTTCAAGGTCAAATCCTTTATAGAATTTAAAACTTTTAACACCTATAAAATCAATATCTTAAGGACAAGAAGCATAAAACTTTCCCTTAACACTAAAACGAAGGTGCTGTATTAAAATCCGAAGTCGAAATTTCTCTATGACTTAATTTTCATTTATTTGGAAACGAGGCCATACATAGATTTAGTGATGTGCCCGGCTTAGGGAATTCGCCACACCAGTTTGGCAATCTTGCTATTGTTTTCAGAGCTAAAAATCATAAAATTTGGAAACACTGATCTTATAGCAGTGAACAGCACTGATCGATGGGAAGCTAGTGAATGTTTTGCTTTCGAGTGCTTACCCATTTTTAAGCTCCACTACAATGCAAGATGAAAGAATTCCTGTACGGCATTGCAGAAATCGTGAACTTCTTGTCTCATTAGTATAACGATTGCCATAGCAAGCCCTGGCTCACTGTTGTCATGTGATGTGATAGACCTTGATTTATTCGCCGTCTCCTTCTTTCGGAAATGACGATGTTGTAGAGCTGTTAACAGTAACGGAGCTCTATCTCTTGCTTCACCCACAACGGCCTTGTTTGTAAGTTTCAAAATATCTTCACAGCTATTCTTGGCTAGAAGACTTGGGGTTTTTCGTGCTTGCCAGTCCCAGGGCTTCCTGTGAAATCGTATGTGGTACCCATTCAGCCATGTGTGTCTTATACCGGGGGATTTCGAAATCTTGTCTATAGTACCTTTGTAATTGTGAGATATATTAAAGTTATTATTTTTACCATTTCGGGATCCGTTACTTTCACTTTCCTTCTTTTAGAGGAGTCACTGATGGTTACCTTAGACAGGAAAATACCGTACCAAACTAAACTTAGGTGTTGTCAAACTTCTGTAAACGGTTTTGTGATCCTTTGCGGCTGGAGAATATGAATCCGCCAGATACCAATCAAAATTTCACTTCCGGTCACGTGGGCAGCTCATTAAATAATTAACGGTCAAGCAAAAATGAAAGTTGAGCAATTTCAAATCTGTTTGCACCATTGGATAGACCATCTAAACAATATGCAAAAAAGTATAAAACAACAACGCTCTAGCACTTATAGTCTTTGAGATATTGAGTGTCAAAAGTTCGGTGATGACGTCATCAGTAACATATTCACCATTTGAAAATCGAAATAAACAGAACAGAGAATACATAAAAACGAATGGAGTATGCATTTTAGAGGTTAAAGTCGCTGTCAGAATCGTCTGCAGTTTCATCTGAAGATGTGAGCAATGCCCAGGCACTATCTTCTTCGGAATCACTGTCGGAATCCGCGTCAGATTCTGCTTCGATGTCTTCTTTTTTGTCGCTATTTTTGTGTGCATGTTTTGCCACCTTCTTTGCTATTCGCTTGCGCTTTCGAGCTGGGCCTCGGAAAACTGGATCTTCAATATATGAAAACTCGTTGCTGCCTGGCAATCTTTCATCTTCCTTGAAGTTTTCTTTGTAGATAAACACGGAGGGAGCTGCGAGCACGTAAACCACAAAGGTGACAATCCATTTTCACTTTTAATCCAGCCTCTACCCTCAGTATCGGGATAGTTGATATTTCTTCTTATGCACTGCCTCCATATGTTTGTTTGTACATCAACACGTTTTAACTGCTGGCTACTACTGCTCGGATCAGGAATCAGTTTGGAACTGCATTTCTCTTTCAGTTTCTCAATCATGCTAACTCTCGTTTGCACCATATCTTCATCTTCTCTTCCTGGGTATAAAATTGTCTGCCAAAATTGTGTGGCGTGATAAAACTCTGCTACAGGCACGGCTGATGTCCCTAATTCTTTTGGAAGGTATTCTTTTCGACATTTCAACATCTTTTTAAAGGGCTTAATTTTTCCAACACCATAGGG
>JACTAT010000971.1:0-11968 GCA_014526335.1 Chrysaora quinquecirrha | reverse complement strand
TCTCAAATATTGGACCAAAAATGTTTGATCGTTTGGCCAGGGTCTAAATGAAACACAATGTTCAAACATTTTTTGCTTGATACAAGCGTAAATTTTTTTTGAAGTTTTTCAAAACCTTTTGAAAAACATTGCTGAAAGAATTCTGCTTGTCAAGTAATGTTTTGTGACGATGTTTGACCAAAAATGTATCTGTTTAATTCTTATTTCTTATGACTTAAACACTGTACATTTCGAGGTCCTTTCACTCTTCGAAAAGGCGTTACAGCCACTTCCAAAGTAAAAATGCACATATTGGATTGAAGAATGTTTTCATGCTTGTTCAACATCAAATTTTACTGATATTGTACCATTTCCTTCTTGTCGCGTGCGAGCTTTCTTCACTGGCTGGCATGACGGTTTAGATTTCCCATCATCATATTGTAATCTGCCTGCTCTAAGGTGTCTATTTACTGACGGGTCGGAATAGTTGGGAGGACGGCAATTAGGCACTTAAGAGTAGTTTACCCATGAATCGCATGAAAATTAGTCCATTCAGCTGTCTATCCTTCCGAGGTCGTTAAATGAGTACCCAGGGTAGGGTACTCGTTCTGGAATATCAGTACCTGGGTAGAAGCTGCAGGTCTACGTCAGCTGCATAGCTGCAAGAACCCCTGACCTGTGTTAAGAAATAAAGATTGCTTGCTTGCTTGCTTGCCTACTTTCTTACTTGCTTACTTGCTTGCATCTTTCACGATGTATATTGAACTCATTTCGCTGCTTTCTACAGCTGCAGGCAATAAATTGCTTCTAACGAACAGTAATAAATAAATAATAACTAAGTGTATCTTGTATGTAGTTTTATTTCTTAATTGCATAGTTGTGTTTTGTTAACACGAGATGAAATTTCTACAAATACATGTTCTTGTTTCTTATCTTTCATCTGAGGCTGGACATGTTCTTACATTGTTCTTATTGTTCAGCAAATCGGCCCTCAGTGTTCTTATAAAGTGTGTTCTTACAAAAAAGAGTGTAATACAGTTGACATCCGCTATCTCGACTGCCCGCTATCTCGAAGATTCGCTATCTCGAACGATTTTCCATTTCCCCTCGTTTTGCTATAAGGGTTGGTATAGAAAAATCATCCGCTGTCTCGAACCCCGTTATCTCGAACATTCGCTGTCTCGAACCATTTTCGATTTCCCATGGAGGAAAACCTGCTCTTTATCTCGAACTTTGCCAAATTTTCTGCTGAACTGGATAAAGAGACAGGCTGAAAATATGTATAAGTTCGCCTAGCGGAGCGGGAATGGCAGCAGCTAAGTGATATGCTGCCCATGTATACAATAGATGAAGCTGTTCTCTTTCGAGATGCGCTGCATCGCCATTATCTCAATTTCACCAATAGTTGGGATGAAAGCAGATGAGCTCTGACTCCTATGTAAAAAATACCAGACTTGTTTGATAAAATTTGGGATCAGCAGCCCTGGCCCTGCATGTTAATAGGGATTCCTTTTCCGACTTAAAAACTATAATTTTTTATATTTATATGGGGCATCCGTTATTTCGAACATTCGCTATCTCGAACAAATTCCAGTTTCCCTTCAGAGTTCGAGATAGCGGATGTCAACTGTACTTTGATAGACCTTGATGTATGACGTATTTAATAGTGGATGTCTTTCCTTGTAGATGTATGTATATTTCCGGTGTACCTGGAACAGGAAAGACGGCCACGGTACATGAAGTCATATCAGTACTTGAACAAGAACAAGAGGAAGGCGAAATATCTGAATTTACGTATATTGAAATCAATGGCATGAAACTCACTGAGCCTAACCAAACGTATTCAACTTTACTCAAGGTGAAGTAATTTCCTAGAACTTTAAAGTGGAAGCGAATTTTAATTTTGCTCTTCCCTGGTCCCTTAATCCCTCGGAGTTACTGTTTGATACGACAAAGTTCTCATAGCTGGTAGGGCCATTGAGCGGCGAGAAGGTTAGGATAAGCTTTTAGTAATGGGTCCTTTTGGTGTCCCTAGTCCGAGAAACATTTTTTTTGCCGGGAGGGACCATGTAGCTATACACTTTTGTGTTAGTAAACATTATTGACTCAGGCCAGCCGTTGAAGTTGCTTACATACCTAGTACACGTTTGAAGCAAGCTGATATGAATTTTCTGTAAAAGTTATTAGTGTATTCAAACATATTTCACAACAAAGAACAGTATAAGGAACTTTCAGCCTCATTTTGTTGAAAAATTAAGGAACTCCAGCCTCAACTCAGACCTAAGGTTCCTTATAAAAATACGTGTATTTTGGCCCTCGTTGAATGTATGTGAGCAGCGAAAAAGGCAGCGGAGCCTGAACATAAAGTAAGAAGGTTGCCGAGAAAGAAAGACTTGAACGAACTGTTTTTAAAATCACGTGATTAAAGAAGTATGCAGGTAATTGTAGTTGCAGTGTATCTTTCTTTAGATTGTGCGTCTATGTTTGGAGAATTCGTTTTTCGCGAAGGACGGGGACCAATTTGCTTTTGCTTTATAAGAGATAGCTCACTATCGAGTTACTATTTCGCTACATCATCGATACGTTTAGATTTAGGGTCCTAATTGAGCTATAGGTGCTCCTAACTGAACGCTTCAATTTATGCAAGGCCCCGGGAAAATGTCATTGTCCCAGGCCTTTGGGAGGTTTTAAAGTGCTTATGGTTAGCACTTAGAGATTTCAGTTTTCCAGACCCCTTCACAAACCGGGCCGTGGGCCTCTAACCCCGCCAGACCTCCTCGACCGTACTGAATTTATGCTGTCGCAATAAATTATAGAGATAAGAGAAATTGGACCTTGAAACACATGAAATTAGAAGTGAAAGCCTGAGGTTAGTCGGCGGTCAAAATATTGTTTAAGAGAGAGTTCGTAATGGTAAATCTGTAGACTGCAAACGGGAGATTTAATAGAATTGGGAAGGCAGGGCTTAATAGATGGGGATAATAGGTAAAGCTTATGCAAATGCATTTAAATGTTCTTCATATGCAAATAAATTATCTATAATATTAGTTTATATAATATATTTCTTCTTAGGCTTTAACTGGACAGAAAGCCTCACCTGACCATGCAGCTGATATCTTAGAAAAACGATTCAACAATCATGATCCAAAAAGACAGCCAGTCGTTCTTTTAGTAGACGAGGTAATTCTGGTCTTTTTCTCATCCTGAGCCAAGCCACACTGGGGCCACTGCTAGTTATCCAGGGCCGAGCCAACGTTTTATGGCTCATATTAGCCTGTGTTGTGCCAAAGTTTTCATAAAACCTGGCTGAGTCTAGGCAAGTTTTGTAGTGTGAACAGTGCTTTCACATTGTATGTTTATACATGCTTAGCAGTATACACCTTTTTAAATGGACTTTTGTCCAGCCCTCAAAGTTGCTTTAAAGTTCCTAAAAATTTGTACCTAACTACCACTCCTGACTTTGCGGATCAAAATTATCAGCTGTTAGGCTTATAACGCAAGACTTTCGGGAGACAGTGAATGGTAACACGTTACCTAAAGGGTGTTATATCTTTTCATATTAACATATATATTTTGACATGAATGCTGCAGCTTGGTTGTTTGACTTCTTAGTTGCTTACGGTAATTTAATTGGGCCCTGCTTAATGTCAGGTCGGTTCAGCCCCTTCTTTATACAGAATAGATAAAAATTTACATCACACATTACTTAACTACAGAACAAAGACGATACCCCGGGAAGCAGGAATTATGACTATCCCAGGGCCAAATTGTTTAATAGTTAACTTAAATAAACTTAATTAAAGACAGTTCAGCCCTTGTTGCTTACTGAGTAGTTTCTTACTGAAAAAGTGTATCTGAAATTAACGGCAATTATTTTCTTTTTTTTCATCCCCAGCTGGATTTGTTGTGGACAAGAAAACAAAATGTGATGTATAATCTGTTCGAATGGCCAACTCGAAAACATGCGAAGCTGATCGTCCTTGCGGTTGCAAACACGATGGATTTACCAGAAAGAGTCATGCTTAATCGAATATCGAGCAGATTGGTAATTCATTTGTATTTTTTTGATATTTCGTTTCTTTTACCATTATTTAATCGTTTAAAGTAGATACATTTTTGGAACTTCTCAGTTCTTTTATGGCACTTCTTATTTCGGTTCATCCCATTGGTTCATTGATGGACTTATAATAGGAGTCTCAGTTATTTAATCTAGGCAAACAACAACAGCAGTTCGCTACAACTGAATTTGAGCTATGAATTAGAAAAAAATAAAGAACACTTAACTGGCTGCTTGCATCACATTTTTGGGCTTAATAAACAGGCGGACTTAATAGTGCTTCGACGACACGTAGCGATGTAGCCGAGCTGGACATGTAAGGACCTAGCCTTTGTCAAATTATACGCTGTATGAGGTCAAACGTGAATCTCATTCCACTTGAAAGTCTGAATGAAAGCCTTTTCCGTTTGCAAAGATTGATATTGCATGCAAGAATTTCTGAAACCGAGGCTTTCATCATGGAAATTTTGCGATATTTCGAGATATAAAGTTTTCGATACCTAATTCGTATTAAGCAACCAGAATTTAGTGAAAAGTTTCACCACAAGTCACTTTTGACGGCCAAAGCCTTTCAAAATCAAGAACTTCGCACGCTCATAAAATTAATATTGCAAGCGCTAGGACAGTTAAAAGTTGGACCAAGACTACGTTTTTGATTCTTAATACGACTGTGGCATCGAAAACTTGATATCTTGAAATTTTGAAAAATATTCATGGGCCGTTGGTCGAAAAAGTGATATGAATGTCTATTTGTTGTTTATTGCGATTCTTTTTTCAGGGTTTAACCAGGATGACGTTTCAGCCTTATACATTCAGACAGCTTCAAGAAATAGTTTATTCAAGAATCAAAGGAGTTGATGCTTTTGAAGAAGATGCAATGGAACTGATCGCAAGAAAGGTAAATAAAACAATTTGCTTAGAATTTCGAGAAATAGAGAAACATTTAGCCTTGGAAAGACAAGATACCACTCAGCTGCCTTTTAACTTGCTGCCTTTTAACTTGCAGCCTTCTGAACTTTCGCTAGAGTCCGGGGAGGTTGTGGGATGACATGGGGAGCTAACCTCCCGGACTCTAGCGAAAGTTCAGAAGGCTGCGTTAAAAGGCAAGTTAAAAGGCAGCTGAGTGGTATCTTGTCTTTCCAAGGCTAAACTGGTACTAATATTCACCCGCATCGCGGGTGTCAGAATAAAAACTCACCCGCATCGCGGGTGTCAAGGTAAAAAGCTCGCCCGCATCGCGGGCGTCAAGTTAAAAAGCTAGTCTACTTGTAATGGTAAACACATAAGAGAATTGATAAAAGGGTATTAAACTGTGGATAAAAAAAGAACATTATCATCATCATCATCATAGTTATCATCACCGTCAAAATTTTCATTATCGCCATCATCAACTATAACATTATAATCACCAGTAGAATCATCCTCATCATCATCATCATTACCATCGTCATAATCATCATCATAATCAAAATCATCATCAGATTATCATCATCATCACCATCGTCATGCCATCAAAATCATAATAATAATAATCATCATCATTATCATCACAATCTTCATTATCTTCATGTCATCAAAATCATCATCATCATCGTAATAATAATATGAAAGCTGAAGGTCAAATATAAGCCAAGTTTTGTAAAACAAAACCTTGGGTGGGATAGTGAGCCAGTGAGTCACGGAGGTCAAGGGTATCTCTGACTGTTTTCCATCCACTTGAATTAAATGTTGCTATGCCTTGTGTGCACTCGAAAATCCTATTATTAACAGCCTTAGAAACCCGAAAAATTTATGGCCTCTTAGTAGTGTTTCATATGCATTGAAACAGTAAAACACAAAGTTTAGCGTGGCGATTTATGGAAATAATCAAAGCAAGAACTCTTCTTAAAAACGGACAGAATATGAGTAAAATCGAGTAAATTCCAAAATGAATTACAGTCTCCTAGTGTCCTTTGACGTCCTTTGACCCTGAAAACGTGAAAACGTACTTACCAAAAACGCGAAACAACCCAAAATTGCTCAAAACCAGCCAAAAGCACTCTAAACGAACCATAACTTGATGAAAAGCACCCAAAACCACCCAGAAATGTCCAATTCACCTGGAATCATCTATTAAGCGGCAGAAAATCCTTGAAAAATCACCAGAAACTCTCATATTCTTTGAAATTTATTTCTTAACTCTTAAAATTCTATTTTCGTCTTGGGACTTTTGTTGACATAAAAAGCTTTTACATCGCTGGAGTCGGAAAAGCCTTTTTTGTTCACCACAGTACTGTAGTATTGTATTTGAGCGTGAAGTTGAGATATAAGACACAATCGCACGCTGCCAATAATTATACCGTTGGGAAAGGTATCCATTGTCTGGAAAGCGTGTTTTATGTCTCAAAATATCTTGCAAGAAATCACAATCACAACTAAATCGTAGTAATGTAATCCGTGAAGGCTCTGCTACGACAAAAATGTCACAATTTGTATTTATGGTCGTGCGATAATCGTGCGAAAAGAAATTCTCACGTCTCACGAATGTGCGATAATCGTACGACAGTTAAGATTTTATATGGAATCCAGGCTTTAAAAGCCGCAAGTCATTGAATAAACCCCTGAGAGTTGCACGCAAAAGATTTAATCTGAAAATAAGTAACAAAGCGCATTGTTCACGTTATTGGCCCAAAGGGAAAAGATAATTTATTACACAGCGATGATATTTTGCTAGAATCTGAGTATTTTGAGGGTCTTCTGGCCCTTCATAAATGAAAATAACTAATCTTGGATAATTTAGGTGGTGTTTGATGGTTTTAACTCGATCATGGGTCGTTTTGCGTGATTTTGGCTGATTTTGGATCGTTTCGGGTGGTTCCGCGTTTTAGTAAGCATGACAAACTTTCGCAGGACAAAAGAAGCACTGTTCTTGTAGTGAAAAGAACATAATAGATGGCCGCCATTAAAAACGAAACTTGTTGAAGTCGAGATAAAATCGAAATTTTCACCATCTTACGTTTCTCAAAAGATTTAGAAAAATACGGCATGCACTACCTGGGCAGAAAGGGCTTCGATCAAAAAAAGAATCGCACTTCTAGGTGGCCCAGGGAAAAAGCCTTTCTTGTGTAATCGAACAAAGGGCCATAACAAAGGGGCAACCTCATTTGCATTTAAGGAGTTTAGTAATATAGATCTTTGGACATAAGCGACAACAAGTGACAAATATGTATCAGGCAGTATGTCAGGTGCTGTAGAAGGCTCAACATAGCCGAGACACGAAAAAGTCAAACGGGAGGAGAGCCTAAATTCTTAAATCTGTTGGTAAACCCTCAGCATTCCGCAAGCTTATTGGTTGGCTCTGTTCCGCGAATCTGTTTGGGCAAAATCTCACCAAAAAATACAAAGGGATTGACAAATTTCGTATAAATCTCATCTACTGTTTTGGAAATGATACATCCCTCACATTAAACAAGTCAAAAAGGTGGTAGAATATCCATTCATCGATTAATTCGAGTTAAACGATAGTCGAGATATTGTGGTTAAGTTCAATTTTATTTGTTTGACTCCTGCAGGACGCGATGTAAAACCTATTGCATTCGTCATTATGACAGATATATTTTTCATTATAACTTAGGTAGCTGCATTGTCTGGCGATGCAAGACGTTGCTTAGATATCTGCAGAAGGGCAGTTGAAATTGCTGAGTCATTAGTTTCTGCCAGTCCTCGTAAACGAATGAAAGGCATTGTGGGTATGAAACATGTAGAAGAGGCTCTACAAGAAATGTTTTCATCACCAAAAATAATAGCAATGAGGTGTGTATGAAAGATATCATTAGGCCCTGGCCAAACGATCAAACATGGTTGGTCAAACATTTTTAATTTGCTTTGCAAAAAATGCTTAACTCTTTGACCGCGTCCAAAAGCATTGCTTGGCAAGCATAAGGAGCAAAGTTTATGTAGACCTTTTCAAAGAGGTCTGGGTCGGCGCGACATTTTTCTGGAAAATGGTAGACATTTTGAGTAAGGGAATCCTCTCCACGTGCAAAGACCGGAATTGCGGTCGTTTCAGGAGAGATATTGCAGCAAATTTTGCTTCAAATTCACGTTTAATGGGAAATAAAGTGAAAGAAAGGTTTCAAGTGCCAGTTTATCTGCTCTAGGAGGCATTTAATCAAGTATTTTCCTTTTGTTAGTTACTTGCATCTTGTTTCCTGAGTTTCTGCAGATAATTTTAACATTTACTGTCACAGATTCCTTTTCTCCCCTTTTCTTCTATTATTCGTGAATTAGAAGTAAAATCTGCTGCACTAACTCTCCTAAAGCGACTGTAATCAAGGTCGTTGCACGCAGAGAGGATTCCCTTACTCCAGATATCTACCATTTTCCAGAAAAATGTCGCGCCGACCCAGACCTCTTTGAAAAGTTGAATGAAATGTTATATTTTGTCAACTTATGAGAACGCTGGGCTCATCTTTAAGGGTGAATAGGTAAGGTTTCTAAGTATTTGCCCAAAGATCAACCGCTTCTGATGTCCCCATCGTTCATAATATCTCCCAGTGTTATCCTTATCCCCCACTGAACGGCACACCCTCAGGCCAATCTCCATTAACGCGAATCTTGGCGATTGCGATCAGCCGAACATATGGACAGTGGTTTCTTTGCGGCTCGCTCGCGTTAACACGAACAAATCGCCAAGATCCATTGTGCTTTGCTGGTAGGAACCTTAATCCGAAGTTAACCTCCTTATGCAAGAAGCCAGACACCCTGATTGTAGAAGATTGGATTCATATATGCACGTTTGTGCTACATACTGCCCCTGGGACATTAACTTTTAACACTTACGTTGCTATAGAATCGCTCTAGTAGGCATTTTAGACGTTTGTTGAGAAACTTTAGTTCGCCCCATAAAAGTTTTGCCTATGATTTGTTGGGAGATCCGACAGAAACTCGAATTTGTTGTAATAGGTAATGGGACCCTTTTTGACCTAGGCCACTGGGGCAAAAGCACTTTATTCCACAGGGGAGGGGTTCTTTCATAGTAAAGCTACCTGGGGATGTGCCACGCTAGAGGGTATACTTTTTCGGACGTTAGTCTAGCCAAGGGTATACTTTTTGGCAATTTTGGTCTAGCAAAGGGCATCATATTTGGCAATGGAGCGGCCAGGCTTTGATCTTTAGTAGCCTTCGAAAGTAGAAATTTCATCGTAAACAATTTTAGCAGTAACTGGTATAAGGAACAAATCAACCTTTGTATTTTCCGACTTAATACCAACTATTTCCAGCGTATTTGTCTAGCCAAGAATGTCATTTTGGTAGAAATTCGTCCAGCCAAGGGCACCATTTTCTCGGAAAAATTAGTCTAGCCAAAGGTACCATTTTGAATATGCCGGCGGCAGACCCTTGCCCAAAATTTAGCCAAGCTATATTCTTGCTCATTGCTGGGGTAGGAAAAGGAAGCGGGGCCTACTGGGGCAAATGCTCCCTACTATGTTCATTAAAAAATCCCCTGCCTGCCCCATATTCTCATTTTGGTCCCTGTCTTTCAGGTGTTCAACCGCCAAACACATCAGAAGCTTTCTCGATTTGTAGTACATTGGGATCATGCAAACTTCTACTTATCGAATCTGGAATAAACGATATCAATCAACGAGTAAGGCTGAACGTAAGTCAAGATGATGTTTTATTTGCCCTTAAAAATAGTCATAAAAAATAAACTCTATCCGCTTCTCGAAGATTTGGTTTTATACCCCATACAAGCTGTTGTATCTAGTTTTTTATATTTTGTTAAAATCTTGTATAAAAATTTGTAAACATGCTTTTGATATCTACTCATTTCGCAGAAACGACCGAATTTTTTTGAACGTCCGGATTTATATTTATTTTATGAGGTTTGGTCAAGGATTAGCTAAAGGTGGGAGCAAACCGTGCCATCATTGCTATGCCAACATGTTAACTGAAATAGGCCCACATCTTGGTACGGTTCGCCATACCATCACAACATCTGAGATGTTTTAAGCTGCTGACGCCATTTACAAATAATTTTTTGCAAGCATGGCCGAAAACGAAGCAGCTGTTTGTTACTGTTCGTCCACCTCAAACCGCCCGCTTACATCTATTTCTCATTTCGTCTCCGAAATAACAACCGAAAACTGAAAATGTTGTGCCAGCATGTTGACCAGACATAGCGAACCGTACCAACACATCAATTCTGCTCAAATCGATGAAAATGTTGGCCAACTTTTTTCAGCATGTTCAAAAATGTTGGCAAACAATTTTTCTTCAACAACATGTCGATTTTTAGGCCAACATCCATACCCTAGCAAAACGTGCCAACATGTTGGCCAACAATTGTTGGTGGCGTTGTTGGCCAACATGTTGGCACGGTTTGCGCCCGGCCTAACGCATAACCCGATTTTGTTCCAGAATGAGAAGGCAAGCCTAAATTAATACAACAATTTACACACCGTCTTCTATCTTAAAGAAAAATAAATAAAGTAACCTGTATAATTGACAGTAATAAAATCCCCAATACTGATATTAAAACCACCACATCCATGCTCCTATACTAAAACACTCAAATTCACAGAATTATTCTGAGTTATATTATCAATAAAAATAACAAGAAATAGATTGTCGTGTAAGAGCCCATTTGAACTAAAACAAAGCACCCAAAAAAGAATAAAGAAGTAAAGAGCAAAGGGGTTTAGTACTGCAATACTCCTTGTATCCCAAAAACAATTCTCACATATAAATTCTGCAAAAATGCCAACATTTTCATCGAGGGATGTATTAATTTTATTTCCTTCCTCCCACTCTTCCGGAAACAGCTTCTAACAACTACAACAGCATACCGCTGGAGTGTGGAGGAGCGAAGACTACGACGAATGCAATAAGTCTAGGAATGTACTACCTTCATTTTGAAATATCAGACGCAATTTCTGGGATTTTCAGGGAATTAAAGGATTTACCTTGAATTCGGCATTTTTAATTTTTTTGTTACTTTTTGCCCCATTTTCTGGACTAGGTTGTGATATTTGGGAATCGTTTTTCATATCGCCCTAACACCCCTTTGAAGGGATAAACCCCTTAAGTGTCCACTTTTAATATCTATGAAATAAGTTAAAATTGTTATAAATTTGTTATATAATGTAACAAAAAGTTAATAAGCTTAAGATTTTGAATAAAGTTAATATAAATAAAAATCATATGTACGAGTGTGTCCGTCCATTTGTATTAACTCTTAATCTGCCATTTGGATGTTGCAAATCTGAAGCTTTGTCTGTAGTGTAAGGTAAAATCGTTGCTGCCAAGCGTTTTTGTCTTTGAAGGTATTTGGTCTGTAAACAAGAAGAAGATAATGACATAAATGAAAAGAAACCAATAATCATTAAAGAATTTGACTTAAATTTGCATCCATACTAAAAATCTGAGCGTTTCATGCCCTATTGGTGAGAGTTTGCTCATATGAGTCCATAATATAGGTCTATCAGGGGGTGCTTGTGGAGGTCAGGCAGCCATAAAACCACCCAAAATTGGTTAAAAACTCGTAAAACCCTGCACAAAATATTTTTGAAGTTATTCCAAAATATTTCGGAAGGAATCCTGCTTGTGAAGCAATGTTTTTTGACGTGGACAAACGGTCAAACGTTGCTTGTGATGCAAATCTCAAATGTTTGACCAACAATGTTTGATCGTTTGGCCTGAGCCGAAAAATATATTCCCTCGATAGCGGTTCTTTTCACGTCTTTTGATAAACACATATATAATAAAGAATACACGCTTTTTTTTATAAGGAACCTACCTCAATGCCTAGTTCTTAAAGTTCCTTATTTTTGGGCCTCTTTTGAGGCAATTGTAGTTCCAAAAGTTCCTTAATAGTTCCCTAATTTTAACTGCACATACAGTGGTCTTAACAATAAGAGAGAGACATTTGCATGTAAGCATTGCTCGAGA
>JACTAT010000970.1:0-11975 GCA_014526335.1 Chrysaora quinquecirrha | reverse complement strand
AAGAGCTATTATAATGTATAAAATATATACATCATTTTCCAAAGGTTTTCAAACTTTAATATTTAATTTTTCTTAATGGTGACAAGGAAGGGTGCTCTTTTTAAACCAGTTTCATGTTGCATGTTAAAAACTTAGTTATAGTTCCTCGAAGAAATGATACAGCTTTTTCGAGCTGTTTGTCCTCTGTTTGTCTTCCATAATGACAATGCAAAGTCAGATTTGGTGTTACGCCTTGCCCAAACGCCGCCAGTTAACTTTCAACTAACATCATTCCTGCCAAAAAAGCGATTTTGATTAAGAGCCTAGGACACTTTTCGGAAATTTCTCATTTCGATTCGATTCGAAATATTTTCTATGCCGAAACATTAAATTTTGTTCAGCAGCTAAAGATAAGCACCTTACCTAATACGCATGCGTGGAACCAGCTTTTGTTGGCAGGGGTTGCCAAACGAAGCCAACATTCTGAAAGGTTGGTTGAATTTTCAACCCTAATCAAACTTCAACCAACATCATCAAACATGATGCTGGCTCATCCAACAAGATGGCCTAACGCTTCTAACATTCCGCCGAATTTTGAGTGAAATGTTGGCTATGTTTCCCTGGGGCTTTCAATTTTTTGTCGTTTCGAATCGCATTTTTGATAGACTTGCTCCAAGTCTATTTCTTAATATCCTTCTCCAAAGGTCCACCATTCCGTGTTAACAAAGGAGAGTGCCAGAGAAATAGACTTGTACCTTTCCAGCAGTCATGAATAATTAATGAGATTCCCGCTCCAGTGGCTTGCTGATAAGAAGATTTGGGGTACTGATTTTAGATTATTAAACAAAAGGCGAAACTCTTTCTTTGAAATTGAGAATAATACACTAAATGCATCTTTTCAATATGAATTGAGGAGAGAAGCACAAAAACCTCTTTGAATTACATCCAGAGTCGTTGTTGAGGGTCGTATAGGGGGGGTCCTTGTTCCCCTGTTCCCTTAGAAAATTATAATTTGTTCCCTTAAGATTTGTAGAATTTTCAGAATGTTCCCTGAAAAATATGTGCAAAATGTTCCCTTGTTCCCCTAAATTCATGCAAATGTTCCCTGTTCCCTAAGCCATTTTGGGGCTTGTTCCCATGTTCCCCAGAACCCCTATACGACCCTCGTTGTTATCGGCAGCAAAGTGCATCTTTTGTCAATGAAATGCCTTCCAGGAGGCAACCCCCTTGGAGATTTTTAATCTGGAAAGAGCTTTGTCATTTCTTCGTGCTGAATGGCTGATTCTCTCACTTCAGAGAGAAGCGCCACCGGACAGGATCTTGTCCGGTGACGTCAGAATACAAAAGATTTATCTCATTAATTATTCATGACTGCTGGAAAGGTACAAGTCTATTTCTCTGGCACTCTCCTTTGTTAACACGGAATGGTGGACCTTTGGAGAAGGATATTAAGAAATAGACTTGGAACAAGTCTACATTTTTGAGGAAAAAATTGAAGGATACTCAGATGCAAGCCCATTGCTGCGGCTGCATTTCTAATGGTATCGTCTACAATAGGCTATGTAATGGTAGAGCGGCCAGCATAGCAGCCAGCATCAAGCATTCAAAGAATCTCGCCTGTTCTGATGCTGCAATAGTTATGTCCAGTACTATTATCGTAAATCTCACCATACCATTACAACATGTCTCTAACTCGTTTGAGTTAATAACTGATAGTTTTCTTAAAAACAAGACCTTGAAACTCACACCATCAAGAGCCACTTTATCTCTCTTCTATAAAATTCCCAATGCTCGTGTGTTTATTGACTCTTTTACTTTGGAGTGAATATCTACAGGAATGAATATTTTTTTATTTAACTTGTTCAAGAGTTTCACCTTCAAACGATAATAATAATCTGTGGTAGATTTTCTACTATACGCTTTTAATCTGTTTTCCTGAATCGGGTTATTAGTGATTTTTTCGTAGTAGCTTTGAAAAACAAAAAGAAATGCCGGTAGGCTCCCGAAATACTTAACAACAATATACAACAGCATAAATTCTGTACTATCATTTAAGGGAAATTAAAAAATTTGTTTCAGATTATTTCTATTTTATTTCAGCAGAAAGAAGACCTCTTAACAATGATTGATATAAAGGATATGGAGAAAGCACCAGTGTACTCGTCTGTGGGGCCTTCAATGCACCGGGAATTGCAAAAAGCTTCAGGCGAGGTAGGCTATGTTTACAAATGATCCTTTGTCTTTTTACCCTGAAAGTCTTCTAGCATTATTAGCCTTTCTGCCGTCTTGTCTTCATTAGGTGAAATGGCGCATCTAGCGCCAGTCGCTAAGATCTCATAGTAAGCATGTTAACTAATCGGTACCTTGACCCTTGCTGTGGTGGTACCCTATGGGCTTGAACACCGACCTCGCTGAGCTTCGGACACCACGAGCAAGCTGGATTAGAACACGAAGCCACAAAAGACAGCACCTTCTATTGTGGTTCGGTAATCGTTTTTAACGTTGTGGCGCAAAGAAACGTGGCAGTCTTACAGCTGAGGACCATAAGCAAGGTGGTGAAAAGACACTAATTTTATTCCATATGCAAGCCACGGCTAAGAAGCCTAAGAAGCAGGATCAGAATTTCCTTGATACTATTCTAGAAAAAGCAATTTCTTGTCTCTATCAAGTCTGCCTATGTCAGATTCACATGATGGGTCTGATATTTTCTTGATTCAGACCAATGGATTGGTCTTTTTTCGGATTTTCTTATCAATGGGTCCCATTTCAATTCACCCCAAAGCGACTGAAAATCTTTTTCTTTGCATTTTGCTTTCGAAAGGATTGCGATAAAGTTTGCAATTTTTTGGGCAATGCCCCTACAGCCCAAAGACGCCTTAGCACGACTTGAAATTCCCTGGTATTCATGCAAATTGGTTGGAATTTCGTGAAAAAGCTATCCTACACATGAGTCCTTCCGTCAAAGCCCAGATGCGATGCAGGCTTCATCATTGTCACGTTGTAGTACCTCAACTCGGGGGCTGCTGGAAATTCTTAAAATGGTTATTTCGCTAGACCCAGAAGTCACTGTGCCCAGGGACGCCGGAGAGGGGGGGGCAAGCGTCCCTCCTGTCCTTTCTTATGGGGGAAAGGGGGGCCAAAGTGCCTTTTCAATTTAAAACGATAATTGACTTTGACAACGTTAAATACGATATTTCGCCATATGCCATTCATGTGGAGACATAGCCTTAAAATGTCGTATAAAAACATGACTAATATTTGTTGAAAAACTTTTTTGCATTTTAAGCCAAGCAGAAGGGCGTGGACACAAAAAATTTCCTTTTGGAGTACCACACCACCAAACACCATTATTCTTATGTCAATTGCCCTTACGTTCCTGGTTGCCCCTCTTGCCCTACCATCGCTCCGGCGTCATTGACTGTGCCAAAAGCAGAAAGCTTTGCAGAATTCGGATAGATTCTTTGCTCACACTTTATTCCTCTTTCCGATGCATTAAATCAAAACCTGCCATTTTTAGAGAATTTCGCGCGTTTCTGTATATGCATAGTAGTCCATGTTTCAGACTATGATAAAGAATTATCAATCAAAGATAGCCTTATCGGTTTGGTCACCTTTTTGTCTCGTTCATGTGAGATATGCTTACAAAACTGGTTGAATATATATATAAGGTATCAACGTTGCAAATTGATAATAAAATGTTATCTTAAAAAATTTTAATTGCACATTTTTAATTGCACACGGTATATTTCAGAATTCATACCATAGGAATCAAATAGACCATGCGACAATATAGAAATTATCACCTCGACCTCAAACAGAGCCTCTCACACGACTTAAATTATCATAAGGGCCTAACAGTAGTTGATGAAAATCCGAAAAGTTCTCTTGAAAGCTGGAATTCTAGTATTTGGAAAATATTATGAATGTATCACTATTAACTACTCTTAGGTGCCTAAATTGCTGCTGGGTTGGGGTAGGCAGGAAATTTGATCATCATTCAGGATCTAATTGCGAAGGGGGTAAAAATAAACGGGGAGAGTCAAACTTTGTCTGCGAATTGCTGAAGCGCCATGCGAACGGGCACTATAGTACTTATAAGCTTGGCAATCCATAATTCTGTACCAAGAAATTCACTGTAAAATGTGTTGTGGAGTTTAATTAAATTGAAGAAGACTAATCCAGGAAAAAGACTTGACATTTCCTTCAAACTTTATACATAACGAAAAGCAACAGAACATATTTACAAATTGGTAGTTAAGATTATTATTTCGGGTTTTAACATGATTTCTCAATCTAGAAACTTAGCAACTCATCGTTTTCTCACATCACAACTGAACTGATTAACACACCCAAAGAATCATAGAATAATTATCATAATTAGAAACAATGCGCGCGCACCGGAAACAGTCTGGGACTAGCCCAATCCAACAAAATGAGTAAAAAATATCGACATAAATATTAATGCAAGTCTTAATAAGCGAGAGGTCCTTTTAGAGTGGGGTTGGAAATTTTTCAAAAAATTAACTGGGGTACGGCAAATGCACGTAAGAGCACGATCTCAGTTCCATCTAATCCGTTACTTAAAAATTCTCTGCATGCAATAGACTTTTTTGTTACGATAATTTTACTTTGCTGTCTTCCGATGCTAGTAAATAGAATAACTAAATTATACGTCTGTATTTTTAAGGATCGTGACGTTTCTGGATCATTACAAAGAAGAGACATAGTACAACCTTATGCGGTGACTAATTTGGCGCAAAATGCATCACGAAGTGTAAAAAGACTTCGCATCCCTACAATGATATCTTTAAGAAATTCACGTATTACTCCGGTTTACGACACAATCAGTGGAGAGGATTTCACTGCAAAACCAGAACGAAGAAATACATGGCTGGAAGATGTTGAATCGGAACAATTCGATTTTGATTATAATAACCACAAGGAAAGACGTTACGTTAATGATGTTGATCTCATACTAAGAGACTCGCATGACGTAGACGATTCAGCTGCAATAGAGCATCGCTATGTATCAAATCATGCCGGCCTAAGGAGACACCCTATCGGGAATATCGATGCTGAAGAACAGAAGTCACGCGACGAGAGAGAACTTGATCGAACAGTTCAATGGGCGATGAACAATTTCTATTTTTCCGAAACAGGTAAGTCTTTTTGTCTATCATTTTCTCACTCTTCAATCTGCCCGCGATACAGAACAATATAAGTGGAAAAGCGGAAATTTGATAGCCTGTGTACCAGACTCCAAATTTAATAGATACACTTAATTTTTGGTAAGGAGTCTGGTACACAGGCTAAAATTTGAAGGCTATGCCGATTAAAGAAGTTTAGATGAATTGCACATGTTTTCAAGTCATTACTTACAGCTTTCATATATAATGTACCTAATCTTCAAAAAACGTCTTCTCAGATGTATGATTTCATTGTATTCTTTTATTTAAATTATTACATAAAGAAATTAATTTGCCTTTAGATTCCAATTGCTGACACAAGGTCTTTTCCCTCCGAGTTCGATGTTTCCTCGCCATCATTACCTGGAAATTGTTTTTCTGGTTCTTCTCATCAGCTGGTGTCGCAAGAACAATATGAGTTTCAACTGTAAGCAGCTTTTATACCTTCCTTTCATTTTGTCTATATATTATGACACAGAAGAAGTTACTTCCAATGCAATGAACTGCGAATTATTTATGCACTTACATTTATGAAACAAATAGTTCAACAATGGATTGCTTTTGTAAAACGAAAAACACATCTTGTCAGATTATCAAACAGCCTCTGGTACAACTATCAATACGATACATAACCGTAAATCCTGGTCTATAAAGTCTGGTTCTCATATGTCACAAACCCAGTCGGCGAACGTCTGCAATCATCTCCCATGAAGTGTTCATAAATGCTGCTTGTCCACGCTGATCCTTCGCCCCCTGTGCTGCAAAATGTCACCAAGAAAACAAAGAACTTCGTTTATTAGATATGACCCAGAAATGACCGCGGATGATGTTCTCATATCGATATTCCTGACGACGAGTGCAAGAAACAAACTCTTTTTTAAAAATTCATGTTCTTGTAAATCGTAAGCACCGTAAGGCCATGATCGCCGATTGTCTGCTGCGACATCTGGAAGCCTGTCGATCTTCTGAATACAAAATTTCCCCTTGACATCTGGGACACAGCTTTTACAATTAGTCGTTAAATGTATTGATTATTTTTTGGGAATTTCATATATATGCACTATCAAGTCTGAAGCCAGGTTTATGTCGACATTGCAGACAATCAGAGCTTGTTGCCGACTGCTAATCGACAGATTTTTTGGAACTAATTTATCACAACCGATACTGGCCTGTCGACAAATGCGCTCTGGCAACTAGTTGGTAACTAGTTCCTTTTTGACGGTAACTAGTTGACGAACAGTTCAAGAAAGTTGGGTATGTTCTACTTTTGCAATTAGTTGACAGAAAAGTCCCATCAGTCGCAGAAGACATGAACGCTCTTTTGACCGCGATCAACTGAGGCTACGTTTACACGAGAGAAAGTAGATCGGATCTAAACTTGAACGCTTTTCAAAGCGAACCAAAAGAAAGTCGGTTTGCGCCCGAGGGTGTACTTAGTATAATTTGGGTACGGGCATGTGCCGCCCATATGGGTGGGTTTGCGAAATGTGGGCGGCACATCCCTGCCCATCCATAAGTCATGTATTCTATGCGGGGGTTCGCGGACCAGAAACGGATGGGATCTACGAAATTGTGCCTATCCGTACCAAATGTAGATCGGATCCCTTTTAGATCCGATCCATTTTTGCTCGTGTAAACGTGGCCAGAGTCCTATAAATTTTGACTACCTGTTGACATGCTGACATAAGTTTTGCAGTTACAACTAGTTAGCAATAGTTTCATCGCATCACAGGTCGACATTAGCCTGGCTTAAAATTAATTTTTTTGTATTTGTATATTTTGTAGTGAAAAAAAGTGAACAGCAACATATTTTGTAATTTATTCATTTTTCTAATAGCTATATTCCATCCATAGACGAGTCGCATTTTTTTTTATTGTGAAGTAACTCTCAAGGCCGTAACTAGATACGTTACGGGATAAACTGCTTCTTTTATTGTAACAATAGCCCCTTGGATTACCACAAGGTAACCTGCCGTACACTCTTTTTTTCATAAGAAACTAAGATTTTTTCAGTACTTAAAGTTTCTTAATTTTTGGACAATTTTGGTACTGAGAGTTTCTTAGCGGTTTCTTAGGGATTAAAATTTTTTAGTGCCAAAACAGGTAATTGACACTAATTTTACAAATAGAAGAATCAACGCAATTCATATTTACATCAGCTGTTTTTTTTTTTGTAAAAATAGACACTTATGGTGTAACAGAAGTTAGTTGTTCGATGCTATATTTCTAATTCTAACGATTGTTGGGACCTGCAAGTTTCTTATCATTTTGGGTCGAGTACTGAAAGTTTCTTAACCAATATTGAGCTCAGTGCTGAGTTTCTTATAAACAGGTTTCTTAAAAAAAGAGTGTACATATTAAACCCACTCTTGGTCAAGATTGTCTATAGATGTGAAGCCCACTGTTTATTCTACTCTTTGGACACTTAGCAACACAGCTTGTGTTTGTAGAAAAGCTCGCCAAAAATAAAGGAGTAGTACCATATAAATATCATGGACAGCAAACCAGCACAAATATAAAACAACAGCAGAGGTGTTCATTAAAAATAGAAGCAAAACAATACGTCATTATATCGTTGAAAAGTTTGTCCATGAAAAGCAGGAAGTTTGCACTTTGCTATCTAGAGTTCATCCTTAGAATTGCTATTGTCAGTCTGTTGGTCCAAATAAGATTCATCAGCTGTATCTTCGTTTTCATCACCATCAGTCATATCTGGCATCCCTGTGTCATCATCTTCTGTCATATCTGGCATTCGTGTTTCATGCATCTCTGTATCAGCATTGGTTTCATCATAAGCATCTCCTGTTGATACTTCTCCCTTTGGTGGCTCTGGATGTTCCCTTTGGTTATCATAAAACTTGTGAAGTGCCTTTGAGATCTTTGAACTCACTTGCTCAGTTGTAGCTGTGTTGGCTGATTCCCCAGCAAGATCATCAAATATTCTATTTGCAAACATTTCTGTTCCATAAAGGTTCTTTTGATATTTATCAACAAATGACTTTCTTGTCAATTTTCCATCCTTATCTAGCATAGCTGTGATAAGATCTTGTATTCCATCAGGACGAACATAGGTGTATTCATGATCGTAAGTATTTGATGCATCCATAGGTTGGAGAATAAGTGCAACAATACGCAAAGCTTCTTTAGGCATCTTCATAATCTGTTCTGTAGTTAGCTTATCGCCAGTCACTTCTACAATCTTCTTGTATGTATCTTTTACTTCCTTCTTTAATGTCTCTTTGTCTTTTTCTGGATACATTTGTCTCATCATACTGTAAAACATTTTCAGAGATAACTGGCCTTTTTTATATGACATCCCTAATAATTCATCTCTGACATTTTCTAAATCTGCTGCTCCCATTGTCATTGTTCCGTTTCCTGGATACTGCCAATCAACATCGAAATCACTCAGTTTCTTGAAATTATTTGAAGAGCTTGAACAATCTGAAAAATCAAGGTCTTTTTCACCGTCAAACCTTGAAAATAGCAAAGACACAGCAAAATTGTTTGTTCCATTCGATTTAACTTGATGATACATGCTTCCTGGCAAATACAAGCAGTCACCACCATTGAGAACTGTAAACTGCCATGGTACTGAAGAAACCTTTGGGTATTTTACAAGATCAACTTTATTAGGGTTAATGCGTGAATAACCTCCAACTTCCCGCTCTGGCTCCCAAGCTTTGTAGATATTTTTCTCATGTTTATATTCAATAAGCTTCCATTCTTTAGTACCATTCATAAGACAATTGATTTGATTGAAAGCATCTTTGTGTATGATACTGCTGGCACTGCCACCATTCATCCACCAATCAACTTCAACTATTCTCTTTCCCATTGCACCACATGCTAACCCTGGTATCACCATGACCTCTTCATGCATTTGCCTTGGAAGCTCTGATACAATGTATTTGTTTCTGTGATGATAGGTATCAATGAAATTACGTACCGTGTCCCTACCTACACCCTTGTCTCCTACTGGTATGTATCCTTGTTTTTCTTTCTTAGCTTCAATTCTTACTTCCAAATCTCCATAATTTTCTTTCAAATATTCATCAGTCCATTTCGTCAATGCTGGTGAATGCTTTGCAGCACCGCGGAATACAACAGGCTTTCTTATGCTTACATAATCTTTCCATAATTTCTCTGGACTTGGCATTTTTTCTACTGTTATTTCATCGACTTTCTCTGGTGGCATATGACCACCAAACGGCTTCAAGTGGCCTACAGGAACATCTGATCCTGTACACCACGACGTTAATGTTGAAAAAATACTCACAGCAATAACAAAATAACAGTACCTTGCCATTGCTAGGTAACTGAGTGTGCTGTTTTCAAACAGGCTTTCCTCAATTCCTCCTACTGCCCAGCGACCAAGCGACAGCACTTTCTGGACGAACTTCTTCCTGTTATGAAAACTTCCGCCTTCTCTTTGTTTTCTGAGAATGAACCTCGTTTCAAAAAATACATCCATTCACCTCAATAAAACGTGTGTTTAAAACTAAATCAGATGGCCTAAAATGTGAAGTTTTTGCTCCATTGAAGAAATTAACTGAAATTTACTATACAGACATGGTTTCTCCAGTTCTTCGTGATAAATTTCAGTTCCCCATACATTTTATGGACAATATTTTCAACAGCTGGTATCCTGGACACATGGCTAAAGGTGAAGAACGCAGAGATTCATTTTCAATTTCAGCTCTCTCCTCTCTTCTGTGCCTCATCGGTGACAGTCAGTCTTCTGCCTTGCCTGGCTGGAAACTCTGTTCTTTGGAAACATTTTGGCTAAAGCAATAGAAAAATAGCTCCTATTGTTTGGAAAACAATGGCCTTCGGTGTGCAAAGAATCCAGTCTGGGCCTCATTCATCTGTCACCAGAGGCTCCTGAGCATGACGATGAGAGCATGCAAAATATTGGGCACCCCTCTTGATATTAATTTAGCCTATATTCGTCTTCAATTTCATGCTGTTGACAGCATTATTGTATAGATATTGTTTTTATTCCATTGTACATTGTGGATAATACTAAATAAAACTTCTTTGTTATATTCTTTTTGCATCTTTCTTTGTTTTTTTTTCAGGACTGAGAGCAGTAAGGGCATTAATCAACCAATGCGACTGTGTTATTGAAGTTCATGATGCAAGAGTATCTTTTCTTTCAGTTGTGAATCCATCCATAATATATATCCCATTTCCATACAGTCTAATATCATCTTAGAAAGATAGGCTTAGGTACTCTGTGAGCTCCACAGTTTGTGTACTCTGTTTATGCACCAACTAATTTGTCTCTTTGCCTTATAATGGAAACTACCATTCCCATGGTCATGGCTTGTGTGATGTGGGCATGTGGAGGTATGCCTGCGCGATTGTATGCCTCAGATTACAAAGACTGAATAACCCTTCCTAAACAATGTGCATTGATGAGCTATCAAATACAAGATATCAAATATTCACTTGCAAAGTAGATTTTTCTAAAAATGATGAAGATAATGAAAATTGCTAAGCATAATATGCACACCACAGATACTGCCCATCCCAAAGTTGCCATACTCTACAGACTGGACCCATAGTTTTAGCTAAATATGGTGAAGTTTTCATAAGAATACTACTCTACTGTCTGGCAGGGTATTGTACTGGCTTAGCAATTGTAGGTATATATAAAAACACTTGAAATTAATGCTTCTTTGACATGGTTTTTATATTCCCGATGCTGGGAGAAATCCAAATTTTTATGATTTTGTTGGTGATAGATCCAGACTGTTGCTGCTAAATAAGATAGATCTTGTTGACAAGAAAAAATTTAAGGTTTGTTTCAGTTGTTATTTTCTGTTTGAATGAAAATTTCCTGGAGAATTTTGGTTTTTCTTATTGAGAAACTCTATTTGGCCTCCAAGGGCATTTTTAATTTTTGGGGCTCTAGAGGGGGTTTAGAAAGAGAGGGAGTCTTATTTAAAAAAATTGGACATTGCTTTGTATTGTGAATGCATTGGCATTTGTGCACCACACTTCCTACATCTAACAGAAATTCAAACTTTTGTGAACTTTTTGCAGAACTTCTCAAAGAATCTAGATGGCTTTGGTAAAACAATATTTTCTTCAGATTGTAAACGTGATAAAGACCCATCAATTCGAAAGGTAACTAGACATAAAACAGTTAATTCTCCGTATATATGTGGATATGTGTAAAAAATTAGCCCATGAGACAACGTTAATGCATTTTACTTATTGCCATTACCAAGCATTAATTGGAAAAATTAATCACTCCTGCATGATAATGATAGATTGCCTTTTGTAGATTGTACCTATGATACTTGATGTAATCAAAGAGAGAGCTGAATTGGAAAGAAGAATCGCATTGGAGTCTGGCTCTGAAGAGGCACTGCTTTTGGATAAGAAGGTAGTGCCTAGTTATGCTTTCATTTTTTATTTATTCTTTTCATTTGCTACCCTCAGCAACACCATCAATGAAGGCCTTTAAGGTGATTGTGACAAAATTTACAATTTATATATAAGGATTTAAAATATCATTAGAACTAAGATTGGAAACTTAAAAGCATATAAAGAGGAATCTTTCTTAATCTCAGGTTCAAGACTGTTCCAAACATATGCACCACGATAAGAGAATAATTTCTGCCCATTAGTTATTTTGAAAAAAGAGATTCGCAAGTCTGTCTTAGAGTTTCTTTGTCTGACTGTGTCTCATTAGGAGTTCTTTGAAAAACAGTTGACGGATGCGTCGATGCAAGACCATTTAGAGACTTGTAAATTATTGTCGCTGTCTTTTTTTTTGATAATTTTAAAGCTATATTT
>JACTAT010000097.1:12984-57000 GCA_014526335.1 Chrysaora quinquecirrha | reverse complement strand
GACCCTAGCAATACCGTGGCTGATTTGGACAACTTAACTTCGTAACTTCTTAAGGTTAAGACTGGCGGCAAGACTAGCGGCCGCGTGTCTTGATGCGCGGCCGCGCCTTTTAAATTCGCGGCCGCGTGTTTTGAAACACAACTTCAAGACACGCGGCCGCACGTTTGAGACACGCGGCCGCACGTTTTAGACACACGGCCGCACGTTTTAGATGCGCGGCCGCACGTTTTGGTTCAAAACGTGTAGCATACTTCAGGGTTCACAATTTGAGCTGGTCTGTAGTTTATAAAAAGTAGAAATATTCTGTTCCATAGATTGTGGTTTGTTAAGTGTTCGGACACAGAATAGGAGTTCCGATATTTCTACAAAAATAACTGATATTTCTGACTTTTTCAAAAAGGGATCTTTTTTAATGTTGAAATTTAGTTAGTTACATTCTACATTCATAATTAATGGCATCATACTGTAATATTCCTGTCTATTTGTCAATATCTTCCACTTGCAAACCGAGTTCAATATAAAATTGAGTTAAACTTTAAACTTGTCATTCTTGCAAAGAGAAAAGTTTGAACAATTTTAGCATGTAATTTGCACTCGCCCTCAGCATCAATTGGAATTTCAAGATCATTAAGTATGAAGGTAGAACGTTTTTGCTCATGAATGTTTGTTCAACCCAAACTGTGTGCTGCTTGCTCAATACCGAATATATCTTCTCTTCTCTCATCTGTCATTCTAATGTCATGAAACTAAACTTGAAATCTTCATAGCGAATTGGAAAACCGGTTGTAGTGATGCAGCAAAGCAATCCTTCCAGCCAAACAAAATAAACCTCTGCAACTATATTGAACGGACTGCAGAATTTGTTTCAGGCAAAGGTTTTGATAAATGCATTGATTAGAATACGGACCAGAATATAATAAGAGAGCATTTTCTACGATTAACAACTGGTTTAAAGTCTTTTCTCAAAACGCGCGCACAAGATCTGAAACGTCGGCGCATGTCTCAAACGTCTTGGCCGCATGTCTTGAAGTTGTGTTTCAAAACACGCGTCATGAAGTTTAAAAGCGCGCACAAGATCAAGACACGCGGCCGCTAGTCTTGCCGCCAGTCTTAACTTTGAGAAGTTACGAAGTCAAGTTGTCCAAATCAGCCACGGTACTAGCAAGGCTTGTTACTTATCTCAAGTCTTATTTTTGAATTTCAGGTGCCATTTTCATTGATAACACCTCTGGTGCGAAGAAAACACAAAGAAAATTTCAGCAGATCCTTTTGGATCTGATTCCATATAAACGCAAACAGTTTTGGATCCGATCCAGTGTAAACACCTCTCAAATAACGGGATCGGTTCAAAATGGATCCGATCCCATTTGGATCCGTCTTGTGTAAATGGGGTCTTAGGATCTGATCCCATACACACCTAGACTTGTTACACAAGTCTCATGTTCGGCTCATAAAATCCAGACCAACGACCTTGAGACATTGAAAGGTTGACAAGTTGCTTAACATCTATATGATCCCAGTCCTAGTAGTGCATTAAAACCTAATTTGAAATTTTCTGACTTTTCTCCCAGGTAATCAGATCAAGGTATGGGTTGAGTAAATACACATTTTCCATACTGTATGTATATCAATATCATCAGTTGCAAAATCAAACGATTTAAGAGACAAACCTTTCTGTTGCTTTTCACTCCAGTATCCAACCAGTATAAAGCAATTTTATTAACATGAACCATTTTTTCATAGAGTTCTTTTTTCACTAAAGCTTGTTGTAATTCTGGTACAGATGTCAGATTTTCTTTTTCAAAATACTTCACCTTACCACAGCAGCTAGGACAAGGTGTGAAGAGGAAAACAAAGTTTGAGCTTGAGTTATTATCCCCAAAATCTTGTTTGAATTTCTTTTCAATAGAGGTATTCGATTTGATTGGAGAGAAGAATTCTGGCCTCTCCCATTGAAATTCTGAAACAATGTCAGCAAGAGCACAAGTCAGTTGTTGTGCAATTGGACATGATATTTTTCTGTTCTCTGTCCATCCATTTACTATCCTTTTAGTGAGCTCTTCTTCAAATATTTCAAAGTCTTTTATTTCCAAATCATAGAAATGATTTTTGCCATAATCAAACTGCTTTCCATAAGAGTCATAAAATTTGAATCCCCAAACTGGATTTGGATCATTCCCATCACCATCACTGTGCTTTCTCAAAAACAAATTTAATATACTCAAAGCAGCAAAATTAATTTTTCGACAATATTCTCCAGGGGAAACTGTATAGTTTGAAACTACAACAGGATTTGTGTCTATCAAAAATACAATTTTCTTTCTGGCCATTATGTCTTGCTCTGTACGAACAAACTAAGGATTGAATTAAATTAATAGTAAGGATACCAGGATGCCATGTGTCTTTTATCGTGCACGAAGGGCCATGAAATAAACGGAGTTCAGAATTTAATTTCCGCAGGTAAATAGAGACTAGGCCACTAGAGGCACCAGCAAGGCAGCTAAGCCTATCGTACTAACTACTGTATGCCTTTGGAGTGCACATGCTTCGCTAACATTCAAAGTTCAGCTCTATTTCGCTTCTATCAATATGTCTGAAATCACGTCTTCACGTTGGAAATAAATTTTATGACAGCTCTTTTTAAAAAGGTTTTCAGTTCAGTGGTATTATTTGTTTTGTTCTCCTGGTTCTCCTACACTTTTTTCCCGCCATGCGATATGCATGCGCGCGCAAGCGCAACTTGTGATGTAGTAGGCAAAATGCAATGGAATCTAATCTTGCTTATCTTGCTATAACTCCCTGTATAGCGAACCCTCTGCATGACCATGACGAATTCTCGTTATTGCGAACCAAATTTTCGATCCCCTGATCACAATTAAGTACCCTCGATAGCTCGGCACAGCAAGCCAACAGCAAAGTTTAAATTCAGTGCCTATTTTAGCGTGGTCTTGGCCACACTTTGTGGTCTTGGAAATCGAAAAAGCGTTTTTGGAATTTTCAAAGTGTTGTCTACTTATGATTACGCTCTGAAATTGTGTCGTTTGTCTTACTTCTGTTGTGTTGGTCGAGACTGTAGCTCAACTTATTGTCCACATTATTATTTATCAGGTATTCCACACGTCTCGAAACTCGAAGGAAATGAATACACTTTATACCACAGAAAACAAAGCTCATCTGAGCCAATATAGAGATAGTACTTTACAAAATTTTCGCCAGACCATAGCTGTCCAGGTGTGGCAAAAAAAATTTATGTGATTGCGATTCCACTATTATGGACGTCAGATGATATTTGATGATAACTCATAACTCCATTCAACTTTGATAAAATTCTTCTCCCTTTTCTTCCATTGTACTGTAAGATCAGGGCTACATGCAATGCATGTAAAAGCCCTTGAATTGTTGGGGTATCGTTACCCCCGTCTTAGTTATTTAGTAATTCCTATTTGTATGTATTAATTCCGCTTCGATGTTATTCTGTGATAGATCATATTCGAGTAACCACTAGAAGTATTCTCTCTGAGTTTCAACTCTGGCTACATTTCTATCACAGAATAACCCACTGTCAAATATGGAAAACAAAATAGAATGTTTTAACGGTCAAGGAAATTTGAAAGAATTCATAACGAAAGTAGAATTGCATTCTGCCCTGAAGGGATTTTCAGGCGAGAAGCAGGCCCAAAATTTGGCAAGCAGATTAGAAGGACCTGCATTCGAAGTATACATAAGACTGTCCGATGAAGAGCGAAAAGATTTTAAGAAGATCAAAGAGGAGCTGTTGAAAGAGTTCGAGAACGGCCATTTGAACCGCGAAGAAGCGATTGCTGAGTTATCTAACAGACATCGTAAACAAGGTGAGTCAGCTCACACATACGCGTACAAAATAATGGAATTAATTAAGCTAGCCTATCCAAGTTTTGAAGATTCTGTTCGTGCCACCCTTGCTAAGGATTATTTTGTTCGTGGACTGCAGCCCGAAATGCAGAAGGCCCTGAAGTCTATGGAAAAATTCCAATCGTGCGATATTAAAGCCCTCGCTTCAGAAACAATACTTTTGGAATTGGCGGGAATTAAATCCAATATTGACAAAAGCCACTCTGCTATTGCGATTAGCATCAACAAAGATGATGCGCCATTTCCTCCTACAGTCTTAGATGACATAGCCGATAAGGTTGTTGAAAAGTTGAATGCATTGAAAACCCAAGATCAACCCGGGGGTCATGATTTTCCAGACAACGGAGTGAATTATGCTACAACGTCCGCTTATGGCGGGCAAGGAGCCCGTTTCAGTCGTCGTTTTAGCAACCGTGGCCGCGGTTCGCGATTCAGCGGGAATTCCCATGGTAGGAATAGAGCTTCTCCCCAGCAGAATAAATGTAGATCATGCAAGAGTAGCGACCATTTAATTGCATCTTGTCCAACTAGATTTTGTCAAGCTTGTGGACAACGTGGCCACGACAGTTGGAATCCAATCTGTCCGAACTATCAATGACTGACCGCTTGCGCAGAAAATTCGCAGTCTGAACCCTGTTTAGTTGTTGTAGCCGCAAAAATTCAAAGTTTAAACACTCATGTTATGATGGATACGGGCTCTGGGACATCCATCATCGATCTAGGAACTCTAAAGAAAATTGGTCTTGAAAACAAAATAGATAATAAATCAGTCAAAACGCTAGTGAACGCATCGGGTGAAAAAGTGAAAATATTGGGCGCTGTAAAACTCGAAATACAAATTTCAGATATGCAGCCACGAACACATGTTTTCCAAGTTCTTGACTCGACAAACATTTTACTAGGAAGAGATTTCATGCGTCTATTTGGTTCAATAAAATTCGATTTTGATAAAAACAAAGTACAGCTAGGATCAATTTCGTGCCTATCCACCAAGAATACTAAAGTCCGGTTATGCGAAAACACAACCATTCCAGCCCGCTCTGAAAAGGTACTTTTAGTTAAGTCCACTACTGATAATTCCATGTTGCCGGGGGATTTTGAGCCTAATTGTATACCAAACACACATGGCCTCTACATTACTGGATCTCGAGTCGTGCCAAACATCGACGGTATATTCTGCATTACCGCACTTAACGTTACTTCATCAGACATGCTGCTTTAATCTAGAACCCTGATGGGTTCAATTCAACCAACAGGTGAAATTGTTTCCATGTCTAGCGTTCAAGGAAGTCGACACTCTAGTTTTCAGATTGACGATGTTCAAATCAACAACAAACTGTCAGTTCAAGAAAAATCTCAGCTTCACCAATTGCTAATGGATTATCAGGATGTTTTTGCCGATAACCCAAAAAGGCCACAACAAACAATACTCGTTCAACATCGGATTATCACTAATGATTCGCTGCCTGTTCACAGTAAACCCCGAAGAATTCCAGTTGCTTGGCAACAAGATTTGAAGGGACAAGTTTCTGAAATGCTATCCAACGAAATCATTTGTCCTTCAACTTCGCCTTGGAATGCTCCAGTGTTGTTGGTCAAAAAGAAAGACAACAGCACTCGTTTTGTGTGCGATTTTCGTGGTGTCAATGACGTGACAAAAAAGGATACTTATCCTTTGCCTCACATCAAGGATGTCATCGACAAAATGGCAGGCGCCAAATACTGGACTACTGTTCCTTTGGTCGAAAGCGACAAAGAAAAAACGGCGTTCTCCGTCCCTAATGGCAAATTCGAATTCGATGTCATGCCTTTTGGACTTTCAAATGCAGGAGCCACCTACCAACGAATGATGGACATGTGTCTCTCTGGTCTTCCTACAGACAGGGTTTTAGCTTATATGGATGACATAGTAGTGTTTAACCCTACATTCGAAGAACATATCCGCGACTTATCTTCAGTTTTTGATCGTTTACGATCTGCCAAAATCTCCTTGAAAGCTTCCAAATGTGTTTTTGCTTCAGAGAAAGTTAATTTTCTTGGATACGAACTTTCATTTCAGGGAATTCAACCACAGCAGCGTTTGACAGAAGCCATCAGCAATTTTCTTTCTCCGACTACCAGGAAGGAATTAAAATCCTTTTTGGGACTTGCTGGATTCTACAGAAATTTCGTCTAAAATTTTGCAACTATTACTCAACCGCTCAACCATCTCACAAGCGACAATGTTCAGTTCAAATGGACCGATATCTGTGAGGCTGCATTTCGAGAAATCAAACAGCAATTAACATCACATCCAACCTTAATTTTTCCCCAGCTCAATGAAACATTTATCATCGAGGTTCATGCCAGTGATTATGCGGCTGGAGGGATATTATCTCAGCAAGGAGAAGATGGGTTTTTACACCCTATTGCTAATTTTTCTACTGCTTTTAATGGTTCTCAACGTAACTGGGCTGCAATAACAAATGAAGCATTTGCGCTGGTACTAGCAATTCGTCATTGGCACGTGTACTTGTCTGGTACCACATTCATTTTGAACTCGGTTCACAACCCCCTTGTTCACCTTCGTAAACAAAAAGATCCTCGTGGAAAGTTCGCTCGCTGGATCGCTGAATTGGAAGAGTATGATTACGGCACGACTAAATGCAATTTATTCGGGTTTAATATGTGACAGGGGCTTTTATGTTATTATTGCCCTCTTGCATCGCATTAGAGGTAGAGAAGCTTTTGAGGTGTTTCATGATTGGTGGAAGCTTTTTCATACAAAGCAACTCCTTATGCAGCAGTGTTGCTATGGTGAATCGGGTTAACTCGTGCGTTTAAATTGGCGGCTATAAATTTTTGCCACGCGGTCTGTGCTTATATTTAAAACCGAATATGAACTGTGAACGGAGAACGTTTCAAAGTGCTTGACAAGCGATTTTTGTCCCATCCACCCACCCTGCTTGCTTGGTTTAGGTACATACTTGTATTCTTTTTCACTCTTTTCATGCTTTCGACTAGTGTCCTCGGGCTCTGGTTGTCGGCATGGACATAGTGTGCTGGTCTGCGGAAAAAACTTCGTTTCTTCGTCAACCCCCCAGAAGCGAAGGGCATTTTGGCACTGGGCTGGCACACTGACCGCCCATTCTGAAGTTCCGATGATGAGAAAAACATCACCAGATCTCAGTTAATAGACAATGGTGGCTACACAGCGCTGAGGAACTTCTTTTGCATAGCCAATTGCTATTGCTTCCATGCCGTTATTGCCTTCCCTGGAACAAATATTAAACTGTACAGTATATTCGCGGAAAGACTAATGTAAAGGCAGACCTGCTCTCGCGCAACAGAAATGCCATTTCTACTCAACCCGATTCATTATTTGAAGACAAAATTTATTCGACATGTTGGAGCAAGAATTCATTTACTGAAAAACTGTTACAAGAACAACATTCAGATCCCCTACTTAACAGTGTAAAACAATCTGTACAGAATGGCGATCGAATTCTCCAAGGTCGTTTCAAACGTATTCAAAACCAACTCAGGATAGAAAACGGTACTTTAACCAAATCTGGTCGTCCGGTTATTCCAGCTTCGCTTCGTAAATTTGTTGTCTCTGAAATCCACAACATTGCCCATTTCGGGACTGATAAATCGTATGCATTACTGAAAGACCGTTTTTTCTGGCCAAATATGTATGGTTACGTAAAAAATTTTGTTTCGGCTTGCGTTCATTGCCAACAAACTAAATGCGACACTACACCGCCGAAAGCACCCTTAATTGAAGTGGTAATCCCTGATGCTCCGATGCAGTTCATCTCCATTGACATTGCGTACATGCCAAAGGATAACAAAGGCTATGAGTACTTCCTCCTCATTGGTGATATATTCTCCAAATATATTGAAGCCGTTCCATTAAAAGATCAAACAACGCCTTCAATTATTTCTGCGTTAATGTCTCGTTGGATATACATTCATGGTACACCATACTATATTCTCAGTGACCAAGGTTCAAATGTTGACAGTCAGCTGTTACATGAGCTTTGTAATACATTTGGTATCGAAAAACGTCGTTCGTCAGCGTATCATTCCCAAGGAAATGGTTTTGCCGAGCGAAATATTCGGAGTGTGAAGGATATGCTACGTTCTGCCCTCTTACAACGTAAAATGAACCAGTGGGCGACAATATTGCCAGAGTTAGTATTCGCACTTAATACATCTGAAAGTAAAGCGATAAACATGTGCCTTATAACGTTGTGCATGGCAGATCGGCTCGCTTGCCAATCGACGTTCTTCGACATGGATAATTCTATGCTGATGGACATCAACACTCCTGCAGAGTATGCGGAAGATCGTAGTCTGGTTATGAAATCTGTTTTCGACGTTGTCATCAAGAATCTCAAACTTAGTAAATCTAATATGCAAAGTCAGTACAATAAGAACATTCGTTTCCATGACCACCAACAAGGTGCTAAAGTATGGCTCAAAGTTAAATACTATAAAACGGGTGAAAATCGCAAGCTAGCACCCCGGCGCCGAGGACCGTGGACAGTCATTCGAAAACTACCCAATGGAGTTAATTTTGAGATTGAAAATCATCAGACGAAAGAACGAAAAACCGTTCATCATGATCGGTTAACACCTGTTGCAAAGGACAACACTTCTGATAATTCTTCGCGTGAGGTAATGCTTCCCCGACGTAGTTTTCGTCAAGATGATATCAAAGATGGTTCTGATTCGACTTCTGCATCAGAGGTTGGTAGTGATATAACAGTTCAGACGACGATTACAGTACAGATTCTGATAACAATGACTTAGTCAATGAAAATGAGCACCCGCAGAGACGTTATAATTTGAGAAATCGAAGAGACCGTAACTTTCCTAATAACATTCCTTGGTCAGCCATTCGCTTATAGGAGGGGGGAAATGTTGGGGTATCGTTACCCACGTCTTAGTTTTTTAGTAATTCCTATTTGTATGTATTAATTCCGCTTCGATGTTATTCTGTGATAGATCATATTCGAGTAACCACTAGAAGTATTCTCTCTGAGTTTCGACTCTGGCTACAGAATGGTCACCAGAGTGATTCTAGGAATCCATTTTTCAAAATTTTCTGGGGGAGCATGCACCCAGACCCCTCAAGACTGGTTCTTCTTTGCTCCACTTGATACTACTGAGCTGGCCCCTTTTAAAGACACCCCAAAAAACTCTTTGGGTTTAATCAACTGGCTGATTCATCAGCTAAACGAAGATTGGGCACTTCTTGTTCTCTTACTATTTTACCTGCGTTACCCAAGGGTCAAAAGTACGGGACCACCCAAAAAATTTGTACAGAGGGTGTTGCTGAGACCCCTTTGTCATATATGTGGTCTTAATATTCCTTAAAATAGGACCTGGTTTAAATGATGCAAATTGCAAATGATCCATTTCAAGTCTTACCCGATGCCCGGGGGGGATCACTTGACATAATGTAGTTTCGGATAGGGACATGCCGCCCAAGGATCAAAATACCTACCCATATTTACGACGATAAAATTGTGGAGGTGAGAGAAGGAAATGAGGGATTGATAACAGCGGAAGATAGCAGACAACTACATACACCCTTACTGGATTGCTAACTGGATTGCTAACTTTAAAACATGCCAATTTACAGAGGAAGAAATCAAAGCCAAGCCTATCAAGGTATCCAGTATGAATAAAGAAGTAAAGAAGAGCGCGAAATAATAGAGAGAGAAGTTGTTCTACACAAATCAAAATAGAGTGGAGGGTGAAGGCTGTTCACGCCCTAGATGTGCTTCAAACATCTAGTCTTTCCTGTGCTGAAACGGGGAATGAATAAATTACGTAAAATTTTCCTGACGATGAGGACCAAAAAGCAACAAAAACATGCTACTGATTTTTTATGCAAAACATCAACTCCCATATCAACTTCTTTCGACCATTTCGGGGCCCTATTTGCACGTGAAAACTGTAGGATGGGTCCCTAACAACCCATTTCGGGTGGGAAGGAAAAATTCCTCTTCTCTGTATAACGAACTCCCGCTATTTCTGAACTATTTCTCGGTCCCTATAGAGTTCGTTATAGCGGGATTCCACTGTGTTGGAATTATATTAACTACGTTTGTGGAATTATATGAAACTACTTTTAATACTTGGAATTTATTGCTGTTTTGTACAAAGTTAACTGGAGTTATTCGTTGCTGTTTGTATAAAGTTTTATTGCTGATTATTATTATGAAAGACTTTACTGCTGATTCATCTGCTCAACTGAGGAAAAGAAGAAACTGACGGATATACCTTTTAAGGAGCTTGCGCTCCATTGGACAAAATCCAATGTATGACTCTTAGTTTGATTGGTTAAAGAAACTCTTCCTTTTTCTTACATTTACCATAATCTAGGCGTTAGTCATCCGGGTATAAAAGTTGGGGTTTCTTTTGGTACGGGGCTTTTTCTCTGGGTTTTCAAAGATATACAGACGACGAAAAGAAAAGAAAAGAAAGAGACGATAGGACGAGCAGATAAGTGAATTCATTCTGTTGTATTTTTAGACGTTGAGTTTTATTGAAGTTTTGAAGATATTCCTAAGAATTCTGACGTTTTGAAGTTTTGAAGATATTTCGTAAGGATTTTTGATGTTGAATTGTTAGAGTTTTGAAATTTAAAATATTGTTGTGTTGCCGAAATTACTGAATTATTGTTGCGATACCTTGCCGCCGAATCTGCCGTTGGGAATTTTGAGAACATTCGTATCTGAATCTTCGTATTTTAAAAAGGTGGGATTTAATAATCCACAATTTCACCTCAATTTTCAGCTCACGCCTTACGGGCTGGAATGTTGAATGTTGGGACGATTTTGCCCATAAAGTTTATGGCATAAACAGGCCCCAGCCCCAGTTGCCAAGCCAAAGTGCTTTTTGCACAGCGGCAAAAACCTAGTTGCTATGGTTGCTTTAAAGTTTGTTGATTGTTACCATGGTGGTGAAATCAACCATTAAGGTTGACTCGAAGTCTTTCAGACAGAAGTTTTGATTTGTTTGCTCCGCAACTCTGTTAAATTCATCCTAGTATCATTATTTTGACATGGAAGACACAGAAAAAACAAAGGTGACCATTGCTGCGAAAGAAAGAGGTTTGATATAATTTTATTTCTTGTTTGAGTATATTTTGCAAGAAGAAACTGTTAAGGACTATCTATCGGTAGGCCTAATGAGCAGGAGAGGAAACTGACATGACCATCATTGACGACAAATTCAAATTCATTGTCATTCAGCAGCATTTTAAAAGTTACATTTATTATATATAAGTAATTCTAAATATATACAAAACAGCATAAAGATAGAGACATTACAAAAGAATTACATTTATCAATATCAAGCTACCTAGGAGGGACACCGAGAAAGAACCGAAGCGGTTTTCTATCTAGCCCAACGCCCTATTTATAAGGATACGTCTAGCAGATACTATATACTAGCTGAAGCAAAATTCAATGAAACTAAAGACCGACAATTTTAGTATTAACTATTACAAGTTCAGCTCATATCTACATTAGTCATAACATTAAGATGATATGAGAAAACTATTTTTTTTTAATTATGAACTATAACAGAAAAACAAGGAAAGTGGGGGTTGGAGAACAGATCAGAAAAATAATAAATGGAAGGGGGAGGGGGCACGGAACTCAATTGAGGTTCAGCTTAGTGTTTTTTTGTATTTTTTCAATATTTAGGCTACTGAGTAAATAATTTTTAAGGTGGCTACGAAATATGGAATTAGTTTTTTTTAAATATTCATTTCATTTTTTAAAATCACAGTATAAACTGAAAAACAATTACAACAATTAAAATTCTAAAAAAAACCTAAAACTATCGACAAATTTGTGAAATAAGACAGTAAAATGTAATAAAAAACCTTTGAATAAAAACCCTACTTAAATACCCTAAAAAAACCTAAAAAACTGTATTGAAATATGGAATTAGTTGGTTTATTGCGGATGATATTGGAAATTTCATTCCATAGTGTTGCACCAAAGTGCGTTATGAATCTTTTTTGAAATTTGTTCTAATAGATGGAACGGTAACTTTACAAAACGCTTTTGCAGTAGTAGTATCACTGCCGATACTTAACTTTTTGACTTTTGATATAAATCTTTTGTGTTTTACACCACCCAATTCTGAAATAGACATTCGTGCCATTCCAGGTCCAGGACCAGGTCGCTATGCTTTACCATCAACATGCGGCTACACTAATCATGATAGCACAAAAAGGAAAAATCCTTCGTACTCATTTGGTCATCGCCTTGAAGATAACAGTAAGTTTTCAGTCTGCCTTTGAAAATCAATTTTTTCTTGGTTGTTTTAAATGTGTCTTCCACCACATTAAAATTGACTACCCTATCTATATATACCTAGGTTAATAATAGTCCAAATCCCCTTTTAGGCCTTTAACTTGGCCTTGTTGGTTGGGGTTGGATAGAATGTTGAAGACCCTTAATTACCATACATTTAATTCCTTCCCTCTCATCTGACCATCAATGTCTTTTTAAACAGTGTTTACAAAATAATCATCCTCTTCGTCATTCTTTAAAAAAATCATCACCAAATTTTTGTTTTCTGAAAAAATTCTTAAAAAGAAAAATAGGCCTACATTAAAAAAAATTAGCTAATCGCCAGAAATTTCAGCTACAATTTCAAGTCACTTCTGGGTACACCATGGCATCTTCAATCCTTTTTTTCCATGCTTATTCTTCTCTCTGGTTGTTTGTTTTTTTTGTCTCACTAGTTTTCCTGTTTGTTAAATTTGCAATAGTTTTCCAGGGTGTAAAATCTCTGTCGGTGAGGTATGGTATAATTGAGAGTAGAATGGCATTCAGTTACTATATTTATTTGTTGCAGTGTTCAAAAAGGACTGCAGTCCAGGCCCTGGATATTTCATAGATCCAAAAATTTCAAGGCATGGTTTTGATGGAACCCCTTCATATTCTATTCTTGGTCGTCAAAAGGATCAAAGTAAGTCTCAAGAGTATATCTGGAAAGTATAGAATTGTTGTTAAACTTTAGGCTAATAAAGGTAAAAACCTAAAGGGTACCCAGAATTTCAAAGGTAACAATGTTGATAACAAGGAGAAACCAGTCTTGCTGTTAAGATCAGGGAAACGGAAGATTAATAAGCTATTTTACATCTAAAGTAGCAAGCTTAATGGCTATTTAAAGAAATCGATTTGTGTTATTTTATTCAATCATTTATGTTTGGATAAATTGAACCAAATGCTTATACTGCAGCAATGCCGTGAATGACCGAATTAGCGCAATTAGTGCCCTGGGACAAGAGTATTGAGTCATACAGCAATTGGAAGGGACACTTATTTGAAATTAGCAAAAAAATAAACTATTCAAATATTATTGAAATTTTTTTGACAATTAAAAACCAAAGCTGTTCATTCTACAACATGTCTTTAAACAATTTTTGTCTCCTCAAAAGACAGTTCAAAGTGTGTATATTTTTTCTTAACTTAACTGAAGATTAAATAAGCATCCCTGCTTGAACAAAGGCCCCTGCCGAAAAAAGCACCCCCTATAAAGGCTGAAATTTTAAATAAGCGCCCCAGGTGCTAATTCCATCATTCACGGTAATGAGTAGGTATTCATTTTTTTGCAAGTCAACACCAGCCATCTTGGTTGCATCAAACTTGCCTGCCTTGCCAAAAAGAATATTTAAGTGGATCTACTTTTGCCATCTGTTATCTAGATTTACCTGTTTCAGTTAGTTTCTGTTACAATAATCTATTTTTTTCTTCTTAGATACCTTCAAAACTCCATCACCTGGAGCTTATTCTCCAGAAAAAGTTCATCCTCAGGGAGAAAGGCATGCACCAGTTTATTCAATGTCAACAAGAACACGATATAGAAAACGTAGGTTTTTTGTGCAATAAGCACAAAGTCTCAAAAAATTTTCTTCTACTGTATCTTTTTGTTCTGATTCTTCATCTTTTAACAGTAATTGAACTCTTATGGTTATTTTTTTCCAGGTGATACAACACCAGCTGCAAACTCTTACACTTTGCCATCCTTAATGGGTGCAAAGATACCAAATAAGAAAGCTTCAGCTGCGTTTTCAATGACAGGACGATCTCAGACTGGTTGCTTTTCAGAGGATTTAGCAAGGGCCCCAGGGCCAGGAAGATACAATACATTGGAACCACAAGTAACAAAGCCAAAGGCTCCTGCTTATTCTTTGCTTGGGAGGAATAATTTACCTGGGGGTAAGCTATTTTAATTCCTTCAATTTTTTTCTATTGTCCGTATTTAAGTGTAATCCATCCAAAATCAAATGAAACTTCTACCAACAGGTCTTCCTGTTATATCCAAAATTAAAGAGTTGCTAAGTTTGTGAACTTTCGGTATTCAAAATTCGTTTAAAGACAGAAAGTTCTAGGCCTTATTTGAAGGCTAAGTGATAACCATTTTCATGCAAACTGATTTATGGTTTTCATTGAAATTATACTACACATTTGCAGGCATGTCTGGCCTGATGGCAAAGTGGTGATTGCAGAAAGTGTCCTCTAATTCGCATGTTAAAGAAAAATTACGGGCATTTTCCGTGAATGTTGGAGAAGAAAATTTACATAAACCAAAGTATTAAACTCATAAGCAGGGCCCGACAATGACCGAAATCTGCATTTTCCATGAGCAAATCCTACAAACGGATAGATATTATCTTTCTTATTTTGAACTCCATCATTTCGAACAGAAATGTTGTCTCCCTCCCGCATGTAATATATTGAGGAAAGCCCCCGCATTTCTAAGTTATGTACAGTTATCAATTTTGGAACATAATTTTCTGTTTGTTCCTGGAATTTCTAGTGTTCTTGCTTACGTTCGTGGTGGCTGCTTAATCAGATGCCATAGTCCAATCGTTTCGTGCCATGCAACCATGCGCTATCATTCTTTGTCTCTCCGCCAGAACGATTTCATCATTGTACTGTAATGTTTCTACAGTTCAAAGATGAGGTGCTTAATTGCTAAAATAGCTGTTTTAGAAGCCAAACTTTTTGGCATGGGGGGCAGTTTTAGTCTCCCACTTTCTAAAGTTAATTTTGCATTCCTTGACGCCTGCATTAGCAAAAATATGGTAACTTAAAATCTTAAATTACACGCATTACAAACCATTACAAACATTGCTCCCATTCAGCATGCATATCTATCAACCAATTAGTAATATCGACTGTGCGTATTTTTAGTTGATGTTTATTATTGAGAAGCTAAAGAAGGTTTGAAAGAGTATTTTTAATTTTTCTATTACCAGATTCAACACAAAAGCCAGGGCCAGGAGCACACATGCCTGAGAAGGTTAAAGTTAATAGAAATTCAGCACCGTCATTTTCACTTGGAATTCGCCATTCTGAATTCATCACACCTCTCATTGTGGAAATCGCTGACTAGATTTATTCAGAATAGAATTTACTGTAAATAACTGTCAATATTCATTTTGTATTTAAATCTCTTTTATTGTTTTACTGTTTGATCATGCTTGGTGATGGTGAATAAAAAATAAAACGCGTTTGTCATTAACTTTGGTTTTAATTAAAGCCTTAAAACTTGGGATCTGCTGAATTATTACAAGCAACACTCACCCCAATCCAGAGAGCCACCACGCAGAGCAGCGCTTATCAAAAACGTTGTAAACAATGAAACAGTGATTTCGCAAATGAATGCATGTTTGGCAGTGCAACAGCTTCAGCACCTGCAGCGGAGGGGGGGACAATTATGTATAATTTGGGTACTGAGAGCGTGCGTGTGGCTGATTGATTTTCGTTTTAAAGAACCGTGTCAATTTCACGATTTTTCGGTACAAAGATCCGTCTCCATTTTCAATATTTTTGTGTATTTTCACATTTCGTTCGAAGCCCCTCGAACGCATTAAAGAGGGGTTTGCGGTATTGCGGTATCGGGGGTAAAATACGCGCGGTATTTCGGTATTGAAGGAAAAACCTGGCGGTATTGCGGTTTTGAACATTGAAATTTTTGAAATATTCGGTATTTTACGAACCTTGAAAGGAGCAGCTAAGAGCCATAGCAGAAGAAAAAACTCAAGAGTTACCAAACATCAATACAAGAAAGGAAGTCGATATGAAGAGAAGATTAATGTATTGAATTGTGAAATTCAACCAGTATAATTGTTTTGGCGCACCGAACCGGCCAAAGATATGACTTTTTCGACAGTAATTTGTGATATTTTTCTGCAATTTTTTTGATTTTACATTTTCGATGCGCGATTTTGCATTTTGGTTCCACGACTTAAGATCGATGCAGTAGGCTTGAGATGTGAAAAAGTGAGTGACGTTTTTGACTGACACTGTTTGCAGTGATGTGTACAGTTAATGCTTCAATGATGATTCCTTTATATTTCCCATGATGTTAGAATATCTAAGACCAGCACCCGGTGAGCCCTGCAAATAATGTACGCATCTTGATTTTAAGTATGAAAGTGTGCACTTCGGTGTGCACTTTAAGTCACTTGAATGAGCCCTGCAGATGTACCCTGTTCGGTGTGCACTTTATTAATGACAAGACGTTTGCAATCTTTGAGATCATACAGAAGTTGTTCTTTTAACTGATAAAAAAGGCCAGGAATGAAATGTTAGCTACTAATCCTGTATCGTGTTGTGAGTTCATGCAGCCAGTTGGCATTGCACTGAACTTGTTCGTGTTGTCTACATTTGCGATCTCAAAGTTAACTCAATAAGAATTATTACCAAAATGCAAGAATGTGCGTCTTTTCTTGAGCAACTAGCAGGGGCGCACATCTGGAAAATTTGGGGGCGTAAACGTAGATGGGACCGACTAAGATTTTGGGAACCGTCTGGACCTCTTTAGATGTCCAATTGCCAATGACTTTTCCCGAAAGGAAAGACAGTATACGTAATTAGGCAAGCAACAATTTAAAAAACATGCGTCTCAAAGTGCTCTACGCATTCCCATAGTGATTTATGTTCATCGTTTTCGTCTAAAACGCTGTGTTGGTCCCGTACTGACTATTTTCCAATTCTCATGGGACCGAATTCAATTTTAACTGTCCTGGATCGATTGTGATCGTTAGATATATCGGTTCTTCACTCGTAACTTTACAGAAAGACTCGAAGACTTCTGAGAACTTTCCTGGTCCAAACTTTTCAAATTTGTCCACGTTTTGGACTAACTACTAATCAAATTTTTAGACTGACGTTGCCAATTAGGTAAAATTTCTGGACCGACTGACAAAAAATTGGGGGGGGGGGGGGTGTCACACCCACATCACACTAATGTGCGCCCCTTGCAACTAGGCTACCACTAGGAAGCGTTGTCGGTGCATACAGTGGGAGCAAGATTCGGTCTGAAACGAATTTTACTCTAACCAGGTAAAATTCAATACAAACAACAAGAGGACATGTAATAACAAGTTAAGCAATACACAGGACCAGTTTTTAACCAAAATTTTCTAAAATTTTCAAAGCTCTCAATGTTGTGTCTTGAGTTTTACCCTGGGTTCTTGAGTTCATAATTACGCTCTTATTAAGTTCTTTCCTCCTCATTGACTATTTCATCTCTGCCAAAACGAGGATATTCTTTCATTTTATCCAGAATAGGGCCTTTACCGGCACACTAAAGGGCGTTTCCCGGCATTCAAGAGGGCGTGGTCCCAAAACTTTTTCTGGTGGCTAACCCCCAGATCTTGCCAAGGCCTTTCAAATGATATATAACTTGTTCACATTATTCGCATTTTAATAATGTTTTATAACTATGAGGTCATACAGTTGAGATCAAAATTTTGAAAATATGTATTTTTCGGATAGAAAAGACATCAGGTAACTTAAATATGCAGAATATATGTACATCAATTGCTTATTTCACAAAAAATCATACTTGGCATAATAATACTAAGCAAAATAATACTAGCATAATCTCTAGCATACTTAGTGTCTAGTCGAAAAAACGTAACAATATGGCAGAATTTGGCTAAATGATTAAAAACTTTATGGAATATTGCTGAAGTGTAGTTCCTTCTGATAAGACCAGACCTTTAGATAACTACACAAATATCGTTCTTCCCAAAAAATGCGAAAAGGCTGTTGCCTAGCAACGCGTCGCGTGATTAATTAGAACAACGCCCTATCCCATGCGATATCAACTCAAAAATACCCCATGTGAAATAAGCTTGATCAACACGGTCTAGTCTAAAACACCACACAAGTCGGAACACGAGTGAACACAAGTGAACACGAATGAACACAAGTGAACACGAATGAACACGAGTCGAACACGGGTGAACACGAATCGAACACGAGTGAACACGAGTCGAACACGAGTGAACACGAGTCGAGCACAAGTAAAATAAGCGTTGACAAGATAGAAACAGGCGAACCAATCGAATCCGACATTTTACGAAATAAATTAAATGAACGTAAAGAATCGACTATATTTTAACCAAACTTAAAATAGTTAATTTAATTAATAAAGATTTAATTGTTAGATAGCCTATTATAATTATTGTTGAAAATATTATTACTGGAAAATGCTAGAACAAACTTTTGAGCTTCTGTTTGGCAAGGTGTTCGTATGTTCGTACATTGAAGAGATAAATATTTTAACTACCTCATATTTTCTGAGGAATGATTCGCAACGCGATTTCCAAATATATGAGATAGGTAAACGTAAAAGGCTATATAGGCTCCATTCCAAAGAAGGAGGCATTCTGGCAGAAAAAATATTACCTGATGCATTGAATAAAGATTCTTTTCAAGAACACAGGTATACGAATAGTTCACCATGTAAATGAAGCATTTGACATCTCGACGTACATAAGACGAAAATTATACAATACCGGAGGGCATATAAATTACCCGATTATAGGGTCTGGGTGTATCTATTCGTAAAAGCACACGTAGGCCCTTTTGTATTGTCCAGAACGCGATTTCTAAACTTTAAAAAGCAAATGAAATTGGTTTAAGTTTCATGAATCAGAAAAACCCCTGAGCCTTACTTCGAAGTTGAAGCGTTTATTTGGCAGGGGCGTTACTACAAGAGAGAACGTTAGATTTGTTTAAGGTAAGCCTGGATATGAAAGTAGGTAGCTTTCCCTTATATCGATGCACTTCATTTACTATGAAAATTGTACATTACCATTTTTACATTTTTTCCACTCGTGTTCCACAGTTTTTATTCTTTTTCATTCCTATTCGCTTGTTTTTTGCTCATGTTTACTCGTATTTGACTCAAGAACTCGTGTTTGACTCGGTTTCACTCGTTTTTGACGCGTGTTCACTCGTTTTCGACTTGTGTTCACTCGTGTTCACTCGTGTTCATTCGTGTTCGACTCGTGTTCACTCGTGTTCGACTTGTGTTCACTCGTGTTCATTCGTGTTCACTTGTGTTCACTCGTGTTCACTTGTGTTCACTCGTGTTTCGACTCGTGTGGTGTTTTAGACTAGATCAATCAACACTGGTACATTGGTATATTGGCCATTTTAAATTATCTTTTGAATTACTTTGAATCATTATCTTTGTATTCACAAGACTATTTGTCAAAGAATCAACACAAAAGAGTCAGTGCATTGTTCATTGGCGAAAGACAAGGATGTTATCTGAGATAAAGGAAGATAGAGCATGCCACCTTTAAGGGTGTGGATTCCCTTTAACTAGATTTTTTCGTCCAATCCAATCGGAATATTCTCGGAGTTATCATTTGCATGATAAAATGTTTTCGTGCAGAATGAAGTCCTAGTTGGGCTTTGGATATTGTTCCAAAATTTATTTTGACTCAATTGTTGTCAGAAGGCTGTCTTATTGTATAACTAGATATTTCAGTGGAGAAACGAGAGAAATGAGAGTGACCAACTGCGTCATGGCAATGTTTGCTAAATTTACTGAGACGTGACTCAGTTTTTTGTCGAGAAGATTCTGGAACTTCTTTGCATAATCAAATTTTTAAGTGGGAGAATCAGAGTATCTATTCTATCATCCGGGACATTGTCCCGAAGCATGTGCCCTTCCCATCATCCATAGCAGGATCCCTTCAGGGGTGTAATTAACTGAGATTAAACCCCTTGGCTTGAATCTATATATGTTGATGACACAATGTTTAAAGAAGAGTATGATTGTAACGTTTTCCTCCAAAAAACGTCTTGCATCCATCTTGAAAATTTACTTTTGAAAAGGAGCAAAACAACTCCTTGCAGTTTCTCGACGTTTTTGTTGAAAGTTCTGCTACTTGATGTCTCGCCAGTTTATATAGGAAACCGACCTTTAGCGGCCTCTATATATTAGTTCTCTAGTTCATCAGGCACTTATGATTTGCTCTAAAACTCGGCTGGATTCAGAATTGGATGAAATTAGGTTTTTTCTTATTGAGAACGGCTACCCTTGAGACGTTACTTTGGATTGTTTTCGCAGGAGGATCGAAATTTTTTCGGCTGATAAATAGTATAGTATAGTCCGTAAAAGTGCCCTGTTTACCTAAAAATGCTTTGGATAGAAAACGTCACATTGCGAGTCGAAAATCAAGTAAAAAAGGCCATTACTAACTGTTTCGCTGCTGCCAACCCTCGGTTAGTTTTTAGCACTCACAACGTTCTGTGAAGGGATATCACCAGTACAGTGGAGGGTGTTGAGTACGGTGGAGGGATATCATCAGTACAGTGGAGGGCTTTCCAAATTTCTGCACGAGTCCGAGTTGTCTAATTCAAAAATATAGAAGCATATTTGAAAGTTTCGATCTTAAGATCTTCAACAGCAAACTTCATCATATTTGTTATCATATTCAGTGCTGACAAAACGTTCGGTGTCAGATTTGTATCCCTCAATACGATCCATGTCGAAGGGCCATTCACTCTTCAAAATTGTGGCCCGAAGAAGGCTATCTGTAAAACATGGAGTGTGGAATTATGGAGGGAATGGTGGAGTGGAATGATTTATATGAAATACGCTTATTTTAGGATGTTTGGCAATAAAAAATAGATCAAAATGCTCCTCGTAGTCTTCTGAACCTATTTTAGTCACAATATTGCTAAAATATACTAACAATTTCATGAAACTACCATCGTGATCAAAGCAATTCATTGAATTGTTTTCATTGAATTCAACCCAAACAACCCAGACAGCTTCCAGATGGAAGTTTTTGGATGAAAAATCTGTAAAACAAGGAGTGCTGGAGTTAAGTGGAATGGTCAACTGGAATGTGAAAATTAAAGGACATATGTTGACAAAAATGTAACAAAATTTATACCAAATTCTTCCTCTTGGTCTTCTGAATTGAAATAACAGTAAACTTTATATAAATATTTTCGAAATGAATGTCTTTTTGAGTATCAAGAAAACCCTGTCTTAAGAAAGGTTGCTTCTCGAGTGCAGTTTTGTTTAGATGAGTAGAAAAAGCACTGCATTTTGCCTTCCTTTTATTTTCATGTAAAAAAAATATACGCTTTTTTGTTGCTGTCATTACTCATTGCTAACACCTATCACTGATATTGCAAAATATACAGTCATCGCTTCTTGCCTTTTATTACCTTCAGTTGTTAAATAAGCCAAGCACATTCAGATAAAGAGTCTGGAAGGAAAAGTGGATTTTTCGATGTTGTTTGTACAAGGGGTTTGTACAAGGAGTAGACTTGCCCTAAATCTTTCCTTATCCCAACACTAAGTCGTGCAAGACATTGTTCTCAATTATTTTCGTGATGCAACATGAATATTCAAAGCATTCCGACCTAGTTAGCCTTTGTTGTACGGACATGTACGAACCCCCCGTCGAAAGCCCTACAAGTGTTGGCAAGACGTCTTATGTACATTGATGAGATAATTGCGACATGTCTGCCCGGCGGCTCGACTTTCATCTACTGTCTGCATTCTTGAAATTTGAAGGAAGATGCCAGAAGGCAGGGTTTTCTGGATACTCGAAAAGACGCTTATTTTTAAAATATTTATATAAAGTTTACTGTTATTTCAATTCAGAAGACCAAGAGGAAGATTTAGGTATAAATTTTGATACATTTTTGTCAACATATGTCCATTAATTTTCACATTCCAGTTGACCATTCCACTCCACTCCAGCACTCCATGTTTTACAGATTTTTCATCCGAAAACTCGCGTCTGGAAGCTGTCTGGGTTCTATTGTTTTGATCGCGATGGTAATTTCATGAAATTGGTAGTATATTTTAGCAATATTATGACTTAGATAGGTTCAGAAGACTACGAGGAGCATTTTGATGTATTTTTTATTGCAAAACATCCTAAAATAAGCGTATTCCATATCACTCCACTCCACTCCACCATTCCACTCCATAATTCCACACTCCATGTTTTACAGATAGCCGAATAAGAAGTGAAAAAGCTAAGACACTATTTCCGTTTATAGATCCAGCCCGGAATTCAGCACTGTACTTTACTGATGTGGTTTGTGTAATGTTTGTGTAGAAATAATGTCCAGAAACTATTACACTTGAATATGTCCACATTTTTTCTGCTGAGAACATGATCCTGCACATTAAACAGCTTTGGAGAACGAATTTCATGAAGTTTTCGAAATTTCGAATTTTTTGAAGTCAAGAAACTCAGAATCTCTAACTATCCTACTGTACACGCTTTTTTTATAAGGAACCTACTTCAAGGCCTAGTTCTTAAAGTTCCTTATTTTTGGACCTCTTTTGAGGCAATTGTAGTTCAAAAAGTTCCTTAATAGTTCCTTAATTTTAACTGCACATACAGTGGTCTTAACAATAAAGGAGAGACATTTGCATGTGAGCAAAGCTCGAGACTACTCAAAGAAACATTGGATACATGCTTAACGTACAATTTATGTAATTTTCGACTGCAAATGAATGGAACCGGCTTTCTAATTCTTGATTATTTGCAGCAATAAAAGCATTTAACATTAAAAAATTCCTTAATGATTTTCTCTTTAGTAGCTAGTATAAGTTATTTAAATTTTCGGGCCCTCTGCATGTAGGTTCCTTATTAAGTGGTTCTTTATGAAAAAACAGCGTGTGTTTGAGGTTTGAAGTTTTGTATTTCGAGCATTTAAAACGACATATCAAATTTGTTTTATAGCTAACCGATAGTTTTCACCGAGATGAACAATTATAACAAAGAAAATTCTATTGATACAAGTTGTGTTTACCACATCGAGTGGCAATAGAGGTTTCCGCAAAAGATGGCCGCCGTTTCCGTCAACCCCTTGTTTTTCATAAGGTTTCACGAAGGGAATTCTGGGAATAATTTCCTTAGCTACGAATTCAACGTCTGCAGCTATGTAAAAAACGTAACTAAGGAAATCATTTCCAGATTTCCTTTCGAAAATCCTTAATGAAAAAAGTAGGCAAAAACCGGCGGCCATCTTTTGCGGAAGCGTCTATTCGTTTCTTTATTAAAATCTCGTGGCATTTAGCTGGAAAACCTATTGTTTTCATTGAAATCCCTTAGAAATGCTTTTGTTGTCCTAAAATTCTCGTACACCATTTTGAAGATTGAATGGCCCTTCGATATAGATTAATTTGAGGGATACAAATCTGACAGAGAAAGTTTTATACATAGTTGTAGAAAACTCGGACTCGTGCAGAAATTTGTCCTCCACTGTACTGATGATAGTCCTCCACTGTACTGATGATATCCCTCCACCGTACTGAACATCCTCCACTGTACTGATGATATCCCTCTACCGTACTGAACATCCTCCACTGTACTGATGATATCCCTCCACCGTACTGAACATCCTCCACTGTATTGATGATATCCCTCTACCGTACTGATGATATCCCTCCACAGTACTGAACATTCTCCACTGTACTGATGATATCCCTCCACCGTACTGAACATCCTCCACTGTACTGATGATATCCCTCTACCGTACTGATGATATCCCTCCACAGTACTGAATATCCTTCAGAGTACTTCTGGTATCCCTCCACTGTACTGATGGTATCCCTCCTGTCAAGTACTGGGCACGAGTAACGTGAATAGACGTTTTTCCTGTTGTTCTTATTCTTAGTTTTAGTTGTAGCTAGCCACATTCATGTTCAGTCACGTTTTCAATTTACAATTGTATGCAAGGTTGTTGTGTATATATTTATGTATCAAATACACGACTGTCTCTTTCTGTGCTTCACAATTTGGTGCCGTGACCAGATCGTCTGAGTATTGCTGAGTTTATTCATGGTTATTCGTTAGTTCGTCATTTTTTCTCGTGTTCATTCATTCAACCATGCCGCCGAAACAGAAAACTCCGCTCGAGAAAGTGAAGCAAGACAGAAGACAGCTCCGTCGCACGCTTACGAAAATCTACAACAAAGTTTCTGGTTACTCGACAATCCGTTCTTCTCAAACGAAGAAATGTCAACGTTCAAATCTACGTTCGAAGCGCTCAACGAACGGTTCAAGGAATGCAGCGACTTGGACAAAGATATCCGAGAAGTTGTTCTGGAGGAATTTGAAGATGAAGCTGATATAGATGCCTTTTTCAACGAAGTTGACGAGGTAACATCCGTCAACCGAGGTAAGCTCAATAAGCTTGCATTTGTAATCGCTAAAAGTGAAAAACCAGCGTTGCCCTTTCCTCTTCTCACTCAAACTCCACCCCCAACTGCGCCGTTACGTTCTAAGTTAGCTGACTTAAAGTTTCCCACTTTCGACGGAAAAATCACGGAATGGCTTGGGTTTTGGGAACGTTTTCAATCTCATGTAGGCAAATCGCAAGATCTCCCAAAATCCGCTAAATTTACGTCCACTGTACTGATGGTACCTCTCAACTGTACTGATGGTATCCCTCCACTGTACTAACGATATCCCTTCACTGAACATCCTCAACCGTATTGTTGATATCCCTCAACAGTACTGATGGTATCCCTCCACTGTACTGAACATCCTCCACTGTACTGATGAAATCCCTCCCCTGTACTGATGGTTTCCCTCCACAGTACTGAAAATCCTCCACCGTACTGCACACCCTCCACTGTACTGCACATACATTACCCAGGGTGATTTTCACAGTTCTTAAAAGGACTACCGCCTATTCTTAAGCCAGATTAATCACGCACTAGCTAAGTTTCTTGGTGATTCTACTAGTAATGTTAGAAGATTTCAAACAGATCTTATAAGTTGGTTGGTGGTTGTTATTTTAAAAACATGCATTGGTACCTTGATTTTCTGTGCAAGAATTGTTGCTCAATTGCAACTGTTCTATTTGTCGTACTTTCTATCATTGGTATCATTATACGGAATATGGAGGTTGTAAACACAAGGTGGAGCCCGTAAAAAATTAGGAAGTTTTCTTACCCTAAAATTGAGGTCGCAGGAAGGTTTGACGCTTTTCTGAACCAAGGTTCTGTGTACATTAGTTCCGAAAATAATCGGACCCATATATTTCGGACAAAATATTTTCGGACCAAAAAATTTCGGACGATATTTTACCTATTTAGGACGATTTGCCATTCCGATTTCGGACGACAGAAAAGTCTAGGTGTTTTGAATGTTTCTTTAAAATTAACGAAACTTTTCGAATTAAAATAGACTTAATCACGTCCTCTCCACTAATCGATTCTTGGGTAACTTAATGAGCATACCAGGACTCAAACTTTCGCTTTTGAAACTGATTTGCAAACGCGTCAAAATTTAGGTCTAACGATTGAAAATGATTTGTTGGATTTGAAGGAAGAAATTCGAGGCCTCCTTTCTAAGTAAGAGAAAAAAGGGTGAAAATAAAATTCGGACGTTAAAAATTTCGGACTACCTAAAATTTCGGACACTATTATTTTCGGACAAACAAATTGTCCGAAATTAAAAGTGTCCGAAAATTTTCGGAACTAATGTAGACAGAAAGAGTTCATTTTTTCACTTTGACTCTTCAATTAATTCTATTGATCTTCCCGCTGTATTCCGCAAGCTGATTGGTGTTTCAAACACAATGCAAATTCAGCTTCACTTTCTAATTGATGCATTCTGATCCTCATCTTGGTTTAAATTCCGCAAGTCTTTCGGTCTGTTTCGACGTTCAAAAATATGGGGAGTGTCAGACGAGAAAGGCTGTTAAGTATGTCCAAGAATGTTTCAGCTGTTTCTTGCAATTTTGTCATATAATTAATTAATAATAGCTGTGTCTTGATCAATTATTTTTGATATGCAAAACTCATGTTTGAGTTTCGTTTTAAGAAATGCTCTGCAGATACACGTATTATTTTTTATAAGAAACTAAAAACTTGATCCAGTACTGAAAGTTTCTTAAAATTTTCAAATTTTGAGTACTGAAAGTTTCTTAAGAGTTTCTTGAATATCCATAGTGGCAACATAGTTTTTCTATCTAAATGATGTTCAAAACCCATTTATCGATCGTATTTGAATGCCTATGGGTTTCCTGTTTGTCTGCTTGTCACAGAAATGCGTTATTGCAGACAAAATCACGGGAATTGAATTGAAAGAACATTTTTCGCTGTTTGAGGTGAAAAGTTTCCTACGTAAAAAATTTCCAGTAATGGAATTTTTTTTTAATTTTTGGCCATTAGAGAGTCTGGGTTTCTTATAAACAAAATACGTGTACGATGTTAGACCCCAGTTGGTAAATTACACATTTTTTATATAAGAACGAGGAAATTTTGATTGAGGCTGGCTGTCCTTAAATTTTTGCCGCTTTTGAGACTGAAATGTTCTTAATCTGTTCTTAACTCCTTGGTTACTTACATATCTTTTTTCCCAATGAATGTCTGGGGTCGTGCTAGGTTTGTGTGAAAATGCAGCATTTCTGTCTATTTCTTTGTTTGCTTGATTTTTACATTCAGTCTGACAGTTTTACTAACATATTCAGCTAATATTCTTAGGGCTTTTGAAAAGGCCAGCGTCAGCTTGTTCTTAATTTGTTCTTAAAATCTGGGCAAAATCTAGGCTCGTGTTCTTATGAAATTTTTCTTATAAAAAAAGGAGTGTAACATCTTTTATTTTCTTGTAGATAAATTTAAAACAGAATTACTGTTATTGGGTGAAATATTCATTTGGGAACCAAAAAGCACGGCTGTTTCAGCGTATTCCATGTTTGTTGATCTTCGCATGCAAGCTGTGATGTCTTTTTCGCAGAATAAGCAAACATTATCGGCTTGGCTTAGTTTAACACAGGGGCCCTATGGGTATGTTCGAAGAACGACTCTGGTTAATTACAGCTAATTTTTGTCAAATGATGCAAGAATGTTGTCGCTATGCACAACGATGACGATAACGATTTTGACGATAATGGTGATGATTATGAAGATGATGACCACAATGATCATGACGCTGGTTGTTGTGGTGGTGGTATGGGTGGTTCTGGTTGTTGTGGTGATAGTGGTAGGCCTGGTTGTGGTCGTAAAAGGGAAGGTCGTGGTTGTGGTTGTAGGGGCGGTTGTGGTGGTTGTGACAGGGGTGGTCGTGGTGATGGCTTTAGGGGTGGTTGCGGTGATTGAGGTGGTCGTGGTGATGTTGTAGGGGTGGTTGTGGTGGTGGTGCCTTTCCTTTAGACCTTGCCACAGCCACACCACCAATGATGATGATGGTAATCATGATGATGATGATGATGAATGATGATGATGATGATGATGATGATTATTATTATTATTATTATTATGACGATTTTCATGGTCAGGGATGATAATAATGACGATGTGTTTTGAAAACTGTTTTGAAATTGTCGCTCTTTGCCAACACTCTTTGATCAATGTTGAGCATGCGTGAAATGTCATGTACCAAACCAAGGTGGCAATTTGCCAGTTCCATAACGTAAACAAGGATGAGTCATGCAATCAAGCTTGTGTGAGAAGAACAATTGTCCCATGACCTTAGATTGACAAAGGGTTTGCGGGGCGCCATTGTGAACAGTCAACCGCAAACTGCGCATCAATGGCGCAAACAATGGCTCAAATGAAATTCTTGGGATACTTAGTATTGCTACATTTTTTCCATTGTTCAAGCGCTAGTTAGTGAGTTAGTGACACTCAACCTCACACCAATATCTTCGAGTTCTGATCATCATCATCAAGACTCTGGTTGTGATTATGATGATGATGATGATGATGCTGATGATGATGATGATGAAGATAATGATGACAATTTGCTTTGAAAACTGTTTTGAAATTGCCGTTCTATTATCGACGATGAGAATGTTTGAAATGTCATTAATTGAACCAATGTGGTAATTTTCCATCGAATATCGCGTAAACAAGTATTAGTCATGGAAGAAAGCTAGTATCAGAAAAACAATTGTCACATGACCCCAGATTGCAGGCCGCCATTGTGTGTTAAAAGTCCGTAGATTCAATACAAGAGAACGAACTACATCTTTCACAACGATAACGAGAATGATAACAATATAAGTTTAGTTACAGAGGATTAAATACAAAAACAGAATGAACTGAAAAGGAACTTGTCAGTCATCTAAACGGAAGCTAAATTGAAAAAAAATACTCCCACTTAATGATCATGCTTCAGACTTCTGTTGTTCTGTAAGACCCATCAAGTTTCTGAACTTTTCAAATGTAACCTTCGTAAGACCCTTAGTCATCATATCAGCCAGCATGTCTTGAGTACAACAGTACTTCACAGAAATAATATCTTAGTTAACTTTTTCTCGAATGAAATGAAATGAAATATCAATATGCTTAGTGCGGTTATGAAATTTTGGGTTTCTTGAAAGCTCAATTGCCCCTTGATTATCTTCAAATATGACTGTAGGTGTTTTCTGTTCAAATTTGAGATCTGCAAGTAATTGTCTGAGCCAAACGGCTTCTTGAGTAGCAGTACTAAGAGCAACATATTCTGCCTCGGTTGACGATTTAGCCACTGTGAGTTGCCTTTTGCTACACCAACTTAGGGACCATATACACTAGCACTTGATTTTTCTTAAAACAGTAGGAAACATTCCAGCAAATGCTAAATTCTTCAGTTTCCTTCTTACTTTTTTGCTGTAACACCTGTCCATTACTTTAATCCATGATGACAGATCTGTTTATTTGTGTTGATGCGATTTTCTCTTATAAAAACTCCGAAAAGTCATCATAGTATTTTTGTTCAATGCTCAGTGCTACCAATACTCAGGATAAAGATGTTTGCTTGTGTTTAGATCGGCACACTGATATGCATTTTGAGAAAATTGACTTGCCCCTTGCCCTAACTGTGAATTTCGTAACTCCATAAACGCATAAGCAAAAGCCATCATTCTATTTATGTAACGTACGTTGTCGATTTTGTTCTAATAAAAAAAGCACAGATTAATAAAAACACTAAAAATTCTTCGTCAGACATTTCGCTTTTTGTTCAATTGATACACATACAGCAATGAACGAGTGAACGATAGAAAAAATCAGAACTTATAAGAACGATCAGACACACATGAGGACAGTGTTAATCCGCGCTGACAGAAATAAGAAAATAAGGGATGCTCTCGAGCATCCCTAACTTAATTGGTCGGCCCTTTGATCCTTACTTGTGAAAAAATTGAGGAAAATTTCCTAAAATCGACCATGTACACTGCGCATCAAGGTGCTAATTGGCATAATCTGTAGAAGAATGTAAGAAAGTTGCCAGTGTATATGGTCCCTTACTGTATTGCCTTTAATCTGAACAATGTATCCTGATGTAGAGCGACGTGTATTGAGATCTCCAGCCCAATCAGCATCAGAATAACCAGATAGCATTTTATTTCCATTATTGGAATATTTCAAGCCATAATTCAATGTGCCTTTGATGTATCGAAAGATACGCTTAACACCTTGCCAGTGATCTTTCCCAGGGTTGGACATGAACTGTGATAACACACCAACTGCAGCAGCAAGATCTGGACGTGTTGTAATTGTTGCATATGTTAAACAACCAATAGCAGTTTGATACAATTGAGCATCAAACTTTTCTTCATCTTCTGATAACTTCAGAAATTTTCGACCAGGTTCCAAAGGCGTAGAAACAGGTCTGCAGTTCTCCATATTAAATCTTTTCAAAATTGATTCAAGATATTTCGGTTGATTAATAGATAAAACTTGATTTTCTCTGTCCCTTGTAACAGACATACCAAGGATGAAATGAATATCTCCTTGATCAACAATTGCAAACTTCTCACTAAGCGCTTGTTTTTCTTGATTCAAAATAAGATCATCATTTGAGAACAACAAAATGTCATCGACATATAAAGCAGCAATAATAACAAAGTCAATTCTTCCATTGGCTTTTTCAATCAATTTGATATATATACACGAATCAGCATCACTGCTCTTAAAACCTTGAGATTTTAGATAAGTGTCTATGGCAAAATTCCAGCAACGAGCAGCTTGTTTGAGACCATAAATGCTCTTTTTTAGCTTACAAACATAATCAGGTTTACTTTCATCAAAATACCCTTCAGGCTGCTTCATGTAAACTTCACTGTCTAGATCTCCTTGCAAAATGAAAACAGAGGCGGATCCAGATAGTAGCAACCGTAGCAGATGCTACAGTCAGATTTTCAGGAGAAAAATTTGCATACTGCTTTGGATAAGTTGCTGTTAGAGGTCTATAATAAGTAAAATATATACAATTTTTTTAACCATTTACTTAATTTTTGAAGCCATAAAAAAGTCCCATCTCTTCTCGTTGTCATTTCGTTGATCGACAAGCAACTTTTTCAAACCAAGCGGAATGAGGGTACAAGGCTAAACTCTACGTCTGGGCTCGTGACAAACAGCTGGCCCTTTTATAGCCTCCAAACGCAAGCCGATAACCGTCCAATATAACTTCGCGGCTTGTGTTACAAAAGTCGCGGGAATGACAGTGAATATAAATTAGACTGTAGCAAACCAATGAAATAAATCCTTCAGCTGTTGCAAGCCAATTAGAAATTAGCACTAGAACAATGGCGCTGTTGTTATCACTGCTCAGACAGTGCGCAAATTTTGAGGCGAGGGTAGCAAACCAATCACGAAAGAGCTTGACTGTAGCAAGCCAATCAGGAAAGTCGAAATCTCGAGCTGTCAACTCCTAGCTGTCAATCATTTCACGCTTGGGCACAAGGCAAAGAATTTCTAAGAATTTCGCTATGACCAACATGGCGGATGCCGGAGCAGATCTTGAGTCAGGGAATGTTTGGTTGAACGTCTCTGTATGCGCGATTTTTCGCAGTTTTCGTGTTTACACACTTTAAGGTTGATTTTTATAAAACTTTGCATTGCTTTTAATTTTTTCATCAGTCGAGTTATTTTATTCTTTGCTATCGATTGTTTAAACTTAAGTTATTTTCTATGAAACGACGTAGTAAAATACCTGTATCGTTAAGATATCAATGGTAATAAAGAAATCAGAAATTAGGGCGTGGCCTTCATTCTCCGAGAGACTGAAGGGCGTGGTCACCAAAACTTTCTGGGGGCTTCGGCCCCCGACCCCCAATTTTCTGCTACAGTCAGATTTTCAGCTGGATCCGCCTCTGGGTGAAAATACCTCTTGATAATCTATTCCATATGCTTGAGAATAGCCTTGAGCCACCAAACGTGCCTTGAATCTATCAACTGAACCATCAGCTTTGCGTTTCACCTTCATCACCCATCGACTGCCAACTACATTCTTAGAATCTGTAGCTTCTTTCCACTGTGAAGAGTTTGTTCCATTCCACGCATCATGAATATTTCTTGGTTCGTCGATATCAGCAGTAAGGATATCTGCAACAAAGCATCCATCATTTTGATCATCATCTTCAATAAGTCTAGCAGGAGCTCTTCTTTGTCTTCTTGGACCCAAATTTTCTACCTCTCTCAGAAAATTTTCTTCATATGAAGCTCCCACTGGATGGTTATTGACCACTTCTTCAGCATTAATCTCTTCGATTTCCACAGCATCTTGATTAATTTCTTCAGCAGCATCATTGTGTACTTCTTCATTGGACACAACATCCAAATCAGTCACAGTATCAGGCTAAAACCAGTGAACTTCAAATTCTTCAGATCTATCATTTTCAAAATCATGAAAATTGTTCTCGGCAAATATAACATCTCGGCTACGGATGAATCGATGTTTTTTGAGATCATATAGTTTGTAGCCTTTAGTTCCTTCAGGATAACCAACAAAAATAACTGGTCGAGATTTCGCTTCAAATTTCTTTCGATGTTGATCTGGAATATGAGCAAATGCTAAGCATCCAAAAACTTCAGGGGATCTTTTAAGAAATTTTTACTGGTGGGGAATTTACGCAAAAGGGCATACTTTCCTTAATGTAACGCAACTGACGGCAAAAACAAAAGTAAAGGGACGAGTATGCATAGTTGGTAAGGTTTTCACTGTCTTGCACATAACTCCTTACACCCATGCAGCGTATAGTTAGAAAAACACTAGATTAAACAATTTGAATATAGTGCTCAAGATCATGATGCTTTAGGCATTTAGAGTTATAAGAATAAACGTCAAACAGAGATTGATTGACAGCAATTAGACCAACGAGATAACGAATAATTTGACACATACAACACGACAACGACACAACGAACAGTAATTGGAGATAAGTCAAATTGGTGTTTAAAACAATTTTCAACAAAAGGGCACTTGCAAGTGGGGAATCATGGGCCAACTAGTGGGGAAATTTATGGGCCTGGTGGGGATTTTCCCCACTAGTTTGTATGTTGAAAGATCCCCTGAAAAACTTTGAGATTTGCAATGTTTTGTTTTTCATTGAACCAACATTCAAATGGTGTTTTGTTTTGAAGAGACACAGTAGGACTTCGATTACGCAAATAAACTGCGGTGCAAACTGCTTCAGCCCAGAAATTCATCGGAACTTTTGCATGATAAATCATCGATCTAGCCATTTCTACAATTATACGGTTCATGCGTTCGGCCACCCCATTCTGAGCAGGGTTCATCGGTACAGTTGTTTGGTGAATAATTCCTTTCTCCTTCAAGTATTCAGGGAACAACTTAGAACAATATTCTCCACCATTGTCAGAACGCAATATCTTGACTTGTTTACCAGTAGTGTTGCTAGCCATGTTGACAAATTGTTTGAACTTCTCCAAGACTTCAGATTTCTTTTTTATGAAGTAAATGTGTGTAAAACGAGAGAAATCGTCAATAAAAGTAACGAAATACACTGATTGTCCAAGAGATGCAACATTCATCGGACCGCATACATCACTATGTATGATTTGAAGAACTTCAGTAGCATTACCCGAGAATCCTTTAGGGTACGGTGTACGTTGTTGTTTACCCATAATACAACCTTTACATGGTGACTTTCTTTCTTCAGGCTTAATAGAATCCATCCCTTCGACCATTTTATTTTTATGCAGCTTCAGTACATTATCAGTTCCAAGATGGCCATATCTAAGATGCCACAAATGCAAATTAGAATCTTCTTTTGCAACATTTGCTTGAGGAGAACAAGATAAATTTAGCATGAAAAGCTTTCCTTGAATTTCTCGAGTACCCAACAGCTTAGAATTTTGCATAATTCTGCATGTTTTGCCTTGAAATTCTACACAGGCTCCCAATATTGTCATAGCATGTACTGACAACAGATTCTTTTCCAATTCTGGCAAGTAGAGAACATTATGTAACGCAATATGCTGTCTATCACAATCAACATCAGTTATCAATCTGTATGTTCCTTTACCATATGCATAAATTACTCGATTATCACCCAAATTGACAAGAGATGGTGTTTTGAACTCAATGTAATCTGAAAGAGAATTTCTTTCAAAAGTCATATGTTGCGTAGCACCAGAATCGATGATCCAGTTTCCCTCAGCTTTATTATTTTTCGCAGTATACAAAGCTTCTTCATTCATCGGCTCATCACTCTCTGCATTTTCTGCATAATTTGCTGATGTTTTACTTCTTGAATTTCCACTCGATGAATTTTGAATATTTCTCACATTTTTCTTTGGACAGTCTCGAGCAAAGTGACCTTGTTCGTGACAAAAATGACAAGTGCCGCGAAATGTCCCAGCAGGCTTGGTTTCTGAATTTCCGCCTTGACCGGAACTGCGACTACGCCCTCTTCCTCCTCTTCGGTTTTGAGGAAGTGTGCGTCGAGCTGAAAGAGCATCTTCTGATTTCTGGTTATTTGCGTTATCTTCACTTCGTAAAGAGTCATTTAATAGCATTCCCTTAACTTTCTCGAAAGACAGATTATCCTCCCCAACTGCATCCAGAGCGGTGATCAGAGGTTTGAAGTCTTCAGGCAAACTCCCGAGGAGTGTCATCGCCAATTCTTTGTCGTCGATTTTTTGTCCCATTTCATTTAACTCATCGTGCAATGAACGCAAGTTATTGATATGTTTCAACATATCTCCACCACTTTGATATTTGCAAGAGTAATATTTCTGCCTCAGCCTTATTTTCTGTAAAATTGACTCGCGTGCAAACTATTTTTTCAACGCTTCCCACGCCTCGTGAGCTGTCTTCGTTTCTCGCACGTGAATTTGCTGTTCAGGCTCGACTGCCAAGCAAATAGATGTCCAAGCTTTCTTGCTACCAAGCCTATGACGTCTGATCTCATCTGCCGTGGCTGTATCTTCAGGAGTTTCAGCCGATCCATCTGCGTGTTCAAATAAATCTTGGCTCTCCAAATACAAGCGCATGTTGAACGCCCATGTTCTGTAGTTTCCGCCATTCAGCTTCTCAAACTTCAAAGCTCCCATTGAATCTACTGACGATGAAGCCATTTTTTTCAGTGACAGGATAAACCTTTCAGCCACAAAATTACTTAGAAAACTTTCTCGTTACGTTCTGGCCATCCTGGGCCCATAACCTGTTAAAAGTCCGTAGATTCAATACAAGAGAAAGAACTACATCTTTCACAACGATAACGAGAATGATAACAATATAAGTTTAGTTACAGAGGATTAAATACAAAAACAGCATGAACTAAAAAGGAACTTGTCAGTCATCTAAACGGAAGCTAAATTGAATAAACAAAAAGAATCAGCATGAGTCATTACACTAAAATTATGAGTTCTCAATATTGTGAACAACTAACAGCGAATTGCGCATCAATGGCCCAAAGAATGGCTGTAATGGCATTCTTGGGATGCTTAGTATTGTTACATTTTTTCAATTGTTCAAGCATTGGTTAGTGAGTGAGTGAGTGAGTTAGTGACACTCCACGTTCAACCATAGAAATGCTTCGCCTGGTCCAATGCGATGCTGCAGCGCTTTCAAAAACAACTTCTCTTCGATCTTTTCCTTGGACAGGTGGTGTTTCACCTCCGGGACAGGTATAATCATATTATGGCACAATTTGTTTTAAAACAACCCCAAAACTGACGTAACATATTCTGATTATGTTAGAAGCGCAAAGTAAACCTAAATAGAAGTATCGGTTGTCTTTTGCAAGCGAATCGATAGTTTTAAACGCGTTCCCGAAATTTTAGGCAACAGCTGATGACGTCATCAGCAATGTTTAACACGTGATAATTCTCGAAACAATGCCTTTCAGTTGTGGGTGCTTTAAGCACAGAAACAATACAATTTTCCAGAAATTATCCAAAACTTGGTTGAATGCAAAAGACATTCTCAAACACTCTCCACTTTGAAGTGAGACGACCTTTAGAGTTTAGCTGAAAGCGTTTAATAATAAATGCAGTTAATACTCACAAGGATCGACCTCAGGAAGTGGGCGTTTAGTGCATTAGCCCTTGAACTGCCTGAATTAAAACTACACCTTTAAGGTCGGTGATTGAACGGAAAATACAATTTCCGAACAAAGCACATGCAGTGTGTACCCACCAGAATAACCGACAGAAAAAAAAACTAGAAACCCCAACTTGTATTTGACGCCTGAAAAAACTCTAAAAGACTGACTGGCAGAAACAAAGGAAAGGAGTGGTCATTCAGCTTCCAATGTCTTAGGGGAGCAGCAGTCGCAGCAGTGTCCCTTTTTGACATTATACTAACAATCATTGAAATAAGCACCCCCATAGATCTTAGGGGGGAAACTCAAACAAATATTTATTATCATCAAAGGCGCGAAATATTAATTTCATTGTTTTTTTTTTCAAATAAAAAAAGATTTTAAGTATGCCCGAAAATGTTTCCGCTGTTAATCGCAATTCTGAAACTTTGTACTACTTAAAAACTATTCACTTACTTGCGGACACGGTACACAAGACTTGAGATTGAAGTCGAAACAACACGGTGAAACTTAGAGGAAAGGTAAGAGCGTTAAGATATTCTATTTTATTTTATGAATTATGTTTAGCTGATCGGGTTGTTCCTAAATTTATCACTGCTCGTATTTCTAGGTCTCGTGCTCGGTATAGCCCTACCATTGAGCATGCTTCTCTAATGGACGAAATTCAGAAGGCCAAAACAAGCCATTTACAAGTTAGAAAACCATATCAACGCCAATGGTCAAAAATTCGCACTTTTCTCTCATTTTTTGACATGGTTGGGTTCAGCCTCTACATTTCTGCAATTGACCAGCGGACAGAAGAAGCTTCTAAAAACAATCTCCATAGGAACCCCGCTTTGCTTGTTAGGAAACGTTTCGGCGGTTTGTTCAGTGGCTCTAAAAAAGAATATTTTAAACCATTCAGATTACTCTCTCTCTCTCTCTCTGAAGCTGAAGAATGTGAATTAGGACATGGCTTAGAATTTTGTATTCCACCTCAAAATAAAAACAGAGAAGAGCTTTTTGCCGACTTCGAAATTCTTTACACTCAACTAACCAGGCTCAAACCAGTTTCGGAAGAAAAGCTTAGCTCACTAAAAGCCCGTAAGCGATGTTGCTCATACCTATTGTGGCACACCCATCGACCTCACGAATTTTTATATGCATATGGAACATTGTCAAGCGATCAAATCTCTCTGCAACAACAAACAGATCCTGATCACAAAACCTGATAAAGGATCTGGGGTCGTTATTTTGAACCAAAAAGATTATATTTCGAAAATTGGCGACGAGCTCAACGATGAAAATAAATTTGATAAATTTAGGCAATGTCGAACAGCATGATAAAACGGCTAAAATAGAGAAGAAACTCCAAAAACGGTTGCTTGAATTAGTCAAGAAAAAACTATTGACTCAAGATATTTATGATATGATTCGGCCAACGGGTTCGCAGCGTCCACGGATGTATGGTCTACCTAAAACTAACAAACCTAACGTCACTCTTAGGCCTATTCTATCTATGGTTTGTTCAGCTCGAACACGAGCTTGCAAAATGCCTTTCGGAAATTTTTTGCACCTGTGCTTCAACTATATTCTAAAAATTGTATTTCGGATTCTTTTTGTTTTGCTAATGTTATTCAAAACCCTCAATTAGACCCGTAAACTCTTTTATGTGTTCCTTCGACATCACGCAGCCTTTTTACTAACGTTCCTTTGGATCAGACTATCGGGATTCGCGCTAGGGCTCTATACTGGGGTGAACTTGTTTTAGCTCGCCGTTCCCCGAGAAGGTGATGGAGTCTGCTACCAGGTCGGTAGAGTTCAGCTTTAACAATGATATGTACCGACAAAGGGACAGAGTCGCGATGGGGACTCCATTGCAACCAGCGCTATGTCTTTGTTGGTTTCTACGAACGTAAACTTTTCGGCTCTACATTAAAACTGATTTATTAGCGGTATGTTGATGACACTTTCGCCATTTTCAAGACGAGTCCCATGCAACGTTTTCCTCCAAAAACTTAACGCCTGCAATCGTCTCTAAAATTAACTTTCGAAAAGCAAAACAACTCTTTGCCGTTACCCGACGTTTTTGTTGAAAACACTGGCACCCGATTTTTTACAAGTATACATATAGGAAACCAACCTTTGGAGGCCTCTGTATACGTTGGGATTCCTTTAGTACAAAACAGAGGAAAATTAACCTCATCAACACTCTAGTTCATCGGGCACTCATGACTTGCTCTAAAATCGGCTTTATTCGGAATTGGAAGAAATACGGTCTATTCTCCTCGAAAACGGTCACCTTGAGGACGTCATTTCGGATTGTTTTCGCAAGAAGATCGCAAGTTTTTCGGCTGATAAAAAGTATGGTCCGCAAAAGTGCCCTGTTTACCTAAAAATGCCTTGGATTGGAAACGTCTCATTGCGATTCGAAAGTCAAATTAAAAAGGCCATTACCAAGTGCTTCGCTGCTGCCAACCTTCAGTTAGTTTTTGGCACTCGGAAAGTTCTACCATCCATTGAAAAGGACTGCGTGCCTACTTCACAAAAGAGTTTGGTTGTATATGAATTTTCGTGCCGGTGTGATGCCAGGTACGTAGGTCGTACTTCCCAGAATTAGGTGATAGGATAAAACAGCATGTAGGGCCCATATACACTACGACTCAAAAGACTTAGAAAATAAGGGATGCTCGAGAGCATCCCTAACTTAATTGGTCGGCCCTTTGTTCCTTACTTGTGAAAAAAGTAAGGAAAATTTCCTAACATCGACCATGGGCCCTTTGCACACTAGACCTAAAATTCTGCCAAAATTCTACCAAACAGTGGGGCGCATTTGCTAATTATTCAGTTCCGACCATAAATTTCTGATGCACTGAAATAGCCTCTGTCAATCATTTCGACTTCTGATGACAGATTTGATAGGGTTCACCGTAATGTCTGAGAAGAGAATTCTTTCTTTCTTTCACCCTCAATGCACCATCAACTTGAATTATATTTATTTTGAAATGGCCTATTTTCGACATTTAGTGAATGACATGAATTAAATTTAAGAATCTTAGTTCTCCGACTTTAGCTCTTCAGAATATTGTTGAATAAAGAACCTTAATGCCGCTTGTTGCATTGTAAAAGTGATAGTCTAACATAGGCAGATAATACCAACATCATTCTTTGCATTCTGCCCTGGCCGCTTTGCTCCAGCAAATAGAAAACGATCATAAAAAGCATGAAAAACTCTTCATCCAACATCTTGTTTCGAGAAGCAAGAAATGTCGCGTCAGGTCAAGAAATTAATCCGTGATGACATTTGGCAGAAATAAGGGCAGCTCGGGAGCTGCCCATATTTAATTAGTCCGCCTGTTTCATCCTTACTAGCATTTATGGATAGCAGAAAATGCAAAAAAGTCCTTGCACACTAGGAAAAAAGGTGTTAATTTGTTAATTCTTACTAAAATTTGGAAAAGTACTCTAATGTGCAAATGTATACCAATATACCAAGAAATCAATAAAAAGTGAAAAGACAAAATTTTTTGTTCACAGCAAAAGTTAAAATCATTTATGATTTGTCCTTTTGTCTCTTCATTTGTGTAAGGATTGCAGTGAGGTCATCACGCTTCTTTTTTCCTCTTCGATGAGTTCCAAGCTACAAAATTGGAGGAAAATATTACATACGGAGAGCAAGAACAAAAAATAGATCAAAAGATTCAGGCAAATATAGATCCAAAAACACAAGAAACTCCAATTTAAATACAACAATGCAGACACTGACAAACAAGTTAATGGAAACAACACTAATTTTGCTCAAAACAAACGGAACAATTTGAGACTGAAATGGAAAATAATAATCCAAAATGGTGTAACTTTTGCCTAAATATTGCTAATATGTCTTAAAAGGATATCAATAAAAAACAATAAAGTGTCATACTCTTTTCTTGATGAATTTTAATGCCCTTTTGTCCTTTTGAACTTTCAATAATTCCATGGCTCTCTTTTCGTATGGTGCAAAGCCAACAACCTCCTTTACAACATCTCTGATAAACTTGACTCTTTTATTCAAATGCTAGAAATTAACAGTACATTGCAATGTGATATCTCAGTACTGAGTTTCCTATTTTAACATGTTTCTTATTACAAAAAAAGAGTGTACATGTTCTTGATTTGATAGGTAATAAAATGCAGCTTCAAAGTCAATAGTACCCTCATTTTTCTATTGATATTTTTCTAGCTGTGCTGCCCCACAAAACATAACAAACTGCCTCAATTTCCCTCAAATAAAGCCACTTTTCAAGATGTGCTCAAGCTCTAATTATGCTCTAATGAAGAGAATGCTCTCTTCAGAACTTATTTTATTTCTGTCGCCAAACAAAGTTCCCAAAAATGTCTTTGCTGCTGAAAGAGCTGAAGGCAGACAACAAAAAAGCTCACAAAAACAGAAAACAACGAACAAGGATAACAGGAAGGAAACTCTGTACCACCACTAGGAAATCCGGGACTGACAGCCAACTCAATCTTCTATTGTTCTAAGAAGGCAAATACCGTCCAGTGTTGACGGGCTTTTTTGATGACAGTACTTACTGGTCCTAAAGGTCTTAGGGGTCTTGCATCCTTGGGTCTTGTTTTTACGTTATGCCAATATGTTCATAAAAGAAATGATTTCCAACGTTTCATTTTCAATCAAACTTTTTCAATAAGAAATTCTTCAAATAAAAAACAAAATCACATTTCTTTCCTGAACCAGAAGTATTTCAGCTCTCAAATTGCCAAGATCTAATTGGTGGGGGGTCAAAAGTTTTCAACAAACTTTGTCAGAAAACTCTTGAAATGCAGTGCTACGGGCACTACAGTTACTAGAGTAGAAACTTACAAGCTGAGGCAATACATACTGTGTTACTATGTAAGGTTGGTACCTGGCCTAAGGTACCGAAACCCATGCAGTTAGGCTCATATCGCATGAGCACAAATTCGTATTCGGCCTATATGAATAATTTCACCAGCTGCCCCATTCTCAAATGCCAGATGTGTTTCCCTCTTATTGGAGCTCATCAGTGACATATGTGGGTTGACTGTGTTAAAAGCAACACAATGTGTACAAGTGAAATTTCATACAAAGAAAGTTTTGGTGAAATAAGTAAAAAATAATGACACCAAAGTTTATGTAAATCATAACAAGTGACAGGGTCCTTATAAGAGCAGGGGTTTCGAAATCTTTCAAACAATTAATTAGAAGGGGGCAGCAATTAGGCACCTAAGAGTATGTTTACCAACAACAAAATCTTGGATATCTCAACCACACACCCAATGTCTTGCTCTTAAGATATAAAGATCCAAGATGTTTGGCTGAGGACTTATCCCAAAATTTGCTTATGTTATTGTTCATATACATGTTGATGATCAAGATCTTCATGATCAAGGCTTCACGATCAAGGTAACGATCGTGATCATGATTATAATGATGATGCTGATGACAGTGACGATAATCACAATGATTATTATGATTAATATGGTAACAATTATTATGCAGATAATGATTGTGAGGATGATGATGATGGTGATGTTTATTCACAGGATGATGGATGGTATTGATGATTTAGTGATGACGATAATAATGATTATTACATTAAAGATAATGATGTTGGTGGTAAAGATGTTAATAGTAATGTTAACGGTGATGTTAATGATTATGGCATGTTGTCAATGATAACCGTTAAGATGATAATACACAATAGTTATTTAGGCTCTTAGTAATTTCTCTCAGGGTCTGCTTCTGTAAATTGTTTTTTATTTGATCTTTAATGGTAAAAATTGTCTATTCTGGAAGACTAGCTAACTTTACCTTGATGCGCACAATGCAGGCAAGTTTTTACCTTGACACCCTCAATGCAGGCAAACATTGGCACCAGTTTAGCTTTTGAAAGACAAGATACAGCTCATCTGTCCTTTACCTTGCAGCCCGATACACAGGCAGCCAGTGTTACCAAACTAGCATTGGCAAGACAAGATTATTTCTTTCCAAGAATTCATCTCAGGAACTGCAATCACGTGACCTCCACTGCGCAGCAGTGGTAACCTGAAGGTCTTGGAAAAATGGATGTCACCTGAACTTTTGCTAGAGTCAGATTTCCCGGAAACAGAGGAGGACTGATACCTCAACAAGTCCTGTTACAATGAATATATGGTGAATTGTATTTGAAATGCCAATTAAAAATCAGCTACGCCAGGTCAAAAAAGATATTTGACTTATTGTACTTCCAAAGTTTCCTAGTCATATGGGTAGCATATCTTGAAAGTTTGGCTTCTCTAGCTATAGCCAGTCCCAAGTTGTTTCAAGGTTTAAGGCAGCACAACTTGGAGGTAAATGTATATGAAAAGGAGTTGAAAGAAAAAGACATGTGCTAGTACATCATGACTTCTTGTTGCTGCAGCATCTTACCCCTTTTCTTCTGGCAATTCTAGGCTTCTGGACGTTTTTTGTAGTTTTATGGCCTTTGTGCAACCCAACAGACATCTCATGTGTTGGAGCCATTTTTTCCTTGAAAAAATCAAATCTAAAAATTAGTTTTTTGTAAAGATCTTCAGGGTTTCACCATCTTTGTTGTTCATCAGTCCTATCTTAAGAAATGTTTGAAATAGTAAACAGTTTGATAATTAAAGATGACAGTAAAAAATTTTCCACATTAGAAAATTTTTAAGATTTATTACTTTCTCCTGATTATGCCCAGAAGACTCAACACCTTTTTATCAAGACCCCCTGTTCATTTGGCCCTGAAGAATCGGCATATAGTGGAAATGTATTTCTCCTGCAAACAGCATGTTCCTACCAAAACATCTTATAAAATAAAATTACTATAGGAGTCCCATTAAAAAGCCAAAACTCTAAGGTCTAGATAGTAAGTCTAAGTAGGTACTCAGGACAGGGCTTTATTTAGCGCTTTTTAATTCATTCAGAATTTAGCAAGTCCAAAGGCAAAGTAATGATTCGAAAACATGCATTCAGCAACACACACAGGTGTCAAACCACATTTAACCACGGCAGCAGCGTGAAGAAACAAGGCCTCTACGAGGGCCTATTGCCTATATAGACTACCACTGCAACATAGGCCTAGTAGCTAAGACTTTCGCCGTGAATCTTGTAAATTTGAGGACACCGAGATTCAAAAACGAATTATCTTAAATAATTAAAGTTTAAATGAACGCGAAGATAAATGATTGTGTCGATGACGATGGATACTGTTACTTACCTTGTTTTTGTGCAAGATTTACAATTTGCTCTTGCGCTAGTCGTCCACAAGGATTCAAAAAGAAAGAAAAGAAAATGGAGCTGAGCAACATCCACAAGAGGTTGCCTCGCTCCTACGACAAGTAGACTTATTACATGAACACCACAACGTCTAGACACAATACACATATCGTTTGCATCTCTGAACGCTCTGTAATCGTTTCTGATACCTATCTGCATATTTCCTCTAACGGGTCACTCATATAATTTTCAATGGTTTTAGGAGACGCTCCTTCAAGGGAGATGCTCTTTTGAGGGAGGGCGCTCATTTAATTTCTCATAATTTTTCTCAGAGGATTTGTGCTAAATTCTGTGTTTTCTTATAAAACTATCTAACCATCTGAAACACTAACTATCACTCTAACTATCTGAAACACTTAAACTTACAACAAATAACGTGTATACGAAGCTTGTTAGAATAACCTACAATCATAGCAAAAATACTATGTCACAAGTGCTGAAAAAACTTATCTTTTGAATTCCCTCTTCCCCCTAACCATAGTAATTAGTAATTTCTATGTCCAAACATCAATGTTGTGGAGTTGCATGAATTAACAATAAAAACGACACGACATTTATATTGGGGGAGGGAGTACTTCTCAGCGTAGCGAAACCCATTTATGACAAATTTCTCGTCTGTCATTGTAGAGACAACAGGAATCGATTTTTCAATAACCTTGTCTATGGCCGACCGTAATCTATTTTTGGGGGTTACTTAATATGTTTTGGGTACTGGGAACGTGCCGCCCAAAAGGGCATCGTTTTCATTATTTTGGTATAAACATGGATCTTCATTTTCTTGAAATAGTATAAATAAGGGTATCGATTTTTCGAAAATATCAGCTGTATAAAAGACGGTCTTCTTTTCGCTTTTTCAGTTAGTGAAGTTTGATTCCAACTGAGATATTATAGTACACTAAAGCATGTAAAGTAGTGTAAGAGTTAGCTAGCCTAATATTTTCGTATAATTTTGGGCATATATTTTCAGGAATTTGTTATAAATATGGGTAAGCATTTTGTTGCTCGGGCGGCTAGTCCCTATACGAAACTTAGTCAAGTACTCCCCGGGGGTCGACTACAGGGGTGGCGCTAGCCTTTGCCCGAGAAAGGGGTAGTCTCCCCGACGAGGGGGCTTATAACGTAAAAACATAATGTTATCTATATGGTTGACCAGATTTCTTGTCTTCATATCGTGTTTGTCTTTATTGGCTCACGACGGTGCATATCTTTGAATCTATTGACAAACATTTCCCGATTAATTCTGCTTCTCCT
>JACTAT010000969.1:0-12002 GCA_014526335.1 Chrysaora quinquecirrha | reverse complement strand
AATATGTCTTGATTTTTTCAATGCGAAAACATTACGTCTGTCCGAAGTCACCCCAGAGTAGGCGGGGTGACTTCGGACGACTTTATCTTCAATTACCGCAAAGGAGATAAGATCGAGGAAATAACAGACACCACTTTTCAAATTTGCTTTGGACCTTTGTTACTTTTATCAAAGAGTTAAAAGAATTATATGATTAGTTTTTGTAATATTCATAGAAATATACCAAAAAGTGTCCGAAGTCACCCCGGTTGACGGTAGCTTTTCTTTTTTGTTCAAATAAATATGGGCCTCAAAATCCAGACTGTATAGTTTACAAAATGCGCGCAGAAGATGAAAATCTTGGCAAAAAGTTGCACGCCTGCACCTCGCTGCGTGACAGAAAATAACGCGCGTGTACCATGGCATAAGTGCTATTTAGGAGCGAGCCACTGACAGTTGAAATTTGTTTTGGAGTATAAATATGTGTCAAAAAAGGTGTTGTATTACATCTCTATTGATTTTACTAATTGTATTAGATCAAATAACAATGTCGGAGATCAAATTTGTCAACATTTTTGCATGCCTGCAGCCCAGACAGGAAAAAGCGCACCCGTGGGAACATGAAAAATCAAGCGCGCAATAAAATCGCGCAGAAGATCTTCCGGGCGCACGCCATAAAATGCAGTCTGGCTCAAAATTGTTTAATATTTAATTTTAAAATCTGTCTATGATGCCCAGAATCAAATAAAGACTGCCCCTCTAACACCTGGAGTCCAGGAGACTCAAGACTGCATTTCATGTACTTAGGCATGAACATCATTGGTGTGGAGAAAGGATTTTTTTGGATTTATTGGCCTGAGAGTCTTAAAAATAGCAATACAAATTTGCATGAAATGTCAAAAAGATTTTACTGTTGTTTTCTGGCATAGATGTAAATAAATGCTTAACATTGGCTTAACCTTTATGCATCAGGTTTTCATGGAAGACACCCTGGACAAGAAAGGAGACAGGAATTTGAACAGTTGTGCTGAAGTTTCTGCCAAACACACCAACTTACCAAATTTGTTTTGGTGCGCTCAACAAATTTTCCACCCAGTAATTTGCCACACTTGCAGATGACGGAGTATTTGCCACATTTGCACACTCCAGTTTTTTTATAGAACAATAGGCTAACAATAAGATAAAACAATAGAAAGTAGCTCTGTCACAAACAAGCTCTCCTTGAAAACTGCCATACTTTGCAAACGCAGGTATTTTGAGGACATGCATGTTGGATCATAGCATAGGTGAATGAAATCGGAAAATTCTATAAAAGAATGTTTCTAACAATTTTTGTATTCATGAAAGTTTTTTATTGTTACACCCCCACCACCAAGAATCTAATAGAAATAGCAGTTATCAAAGTCCATTACTGAAAAGATGATAAGTGAACATTAGTATGTAGCACATAAAAATTTGGTTTAATTAGAATATCTCTATTAGATTCATTGAAGTTGTTTTCTAAAGATAATTTGAAGCCATATCTGTCATTGCATTATGCATCATGTAAAGTTTTGTACCATTCAATATTTTGAAAAAAAGAATTTGTTTTTTAGGGTAGAAAAATATCGCCCCATCAATTTATCAGATGTAATGGGAAATGAAGAAACCATTAGTAGATTAAAGGTAATCTTGAAGTTAAAAAGTTTCATTCAAATTCTTCCTGATATCTTCCTGACTATAGAATTGTTTGATATTTGAGGCAATATCATTTCCAGTGCCTTAAAGGCCTGGTTGTTTTGAAATAACGGATTCTACTTTGAAATCATTACTCACAGTACTTTCAAAATGTAACAGACTTTAGAAAGGTTTGAATGTTACACTTTCCCTTCCTAAAACAAACAGTAACAAAGAATTAATATTTATGATAAACAGCAGAATCATTTTCCGGGATACTAAAAAGCTTTTTTCGTCTGACCTCTGACACTTTCGGCAAAGAGAGCAACCACTCCGTGGGTCCAGACAACAACCTAGTCTGAAACATGATTCAGCCATAGGACAACACCTACTTGATAACCCAATTTGTGCAGAAAATTACAGCGAGGATTGTTTCAAAATCATTGGCAAAGCAATATCTTTGTTTCACTTAGGGGTTTTGGAATCTGTCTACATCAAAACCAAAAGGCCGGTTCTGTGTAGACCAAAAGAGTTCGTTCTCTCACTTGGACTTTTCAAATAATTCTATTGGTCTTCCGCTGTATCTGACCAGCTGATTGGTGTTTAAAACACAATGCCAATTCAGCTTCTGTTTCCGATTGGTGCATTTTGAGCCCCATATTGGTGGTATAAATTCCGCCTTAGTCTATTGTTTCAGTCTGTTTCTAACATTCATACTCTGAGGAGTGTCAGACAACAAAAGATTTTAAGTATGCCCAAAAATGATTCCGCTGTTTATCCTATTTTAAAGTATTGTACAATTCAAAGACTATTCAATTTGTAATTAGGTAAAAACTCTCTATTTTTTCCAAGGGTCCCTGCAACCCTAGGGTAAGTGCCCCAGCTAATTCCCTTTCTTGAAACTCCTGAAAATAAGATTTTTTTTCTTCGGGTAGCTCTGATGGTCAGGGAATGATCTTTACTGATAGAGTTAGCTGATTAGTTAACAGACTTTAAAGCAGATGTACTTGGATCCTTTGTTTTTTAACTTTATTAATTTCAAGGAAAGGCAAAAAAGATTCCTTAAAACCTATCTATCTTGATATTGGACCAAATTTTAAAACAAGAAATCGTATGTGCGGTGGATGTCTGAACAATGCGCCATACGAAATCAATAAAGCAAGACATCCAATCATACTACCCAAAAATCATCATGTGAGCAATCTAATCATCCTGCATTTCCAAGAGACATCTGACCATTTTGGGCAAGAATATTTACTTTCCCTGATACGAGAAGAGTGCTGGGTAATCTAAGCTAGAGTGCCTATACCCAGAATAGTTAGAAACTGCTTTGGTTGCAAGCGTCAAACTCAAGAACCATCGCATCAAAATGGCAGATCTTCCAGCTGGTCAAGTAACGCCAAACAATCCACATTTGGAGGAGACTATTTTGCTCCATTTCTTGTAAGAAGGAGTTTGCAATGGTAAAGAGATATGGTGTTGTATTCACATGCTTTGCAATCCATGCAGTACCCATCGAAGTGGCATATTCATTAGACACGGATTAATTTGTAAATGCATTTTAAGGAGGTCCATGGCACGACGTGGAGCACCAAAAATTAAAAGGTGAGACAATGGCACCAGATAAAGGCAGTGAAGGAGAGTAAAGTTAAGATCGGTGATTGAAACGGGAAAACACAGTTTCCAGCCAATGCACCTGTCCGCGTGGAGAATGAGCCGCGGGAAAAGGGAAGAAAAGAAGCAGATAGTAGAAGGACAAAGCAAGCAGAATATGCAGAAGTAGAATTTAAGGCCCAACTTCAAATGCTTTTGAAACTTGAGTTCTATTCAACAAGCGGAAGACTCTGTCAAAGAATCAATGCCCAATGTTGGTCTTATTGATATGGCGGATAAACTATTCAGTAAATTCATCCTCGATAAAATTATGATGGAGTGAATGGGGAAATACTAAGACTAGACACCAGATCCCATGGGGAAAGAACGCCAACAGGATACTGTACCAAATCCCTAACATGACATAAGCAATAACAAAAGTCTCCTGGTGGCATTAACCCCGGTTAAACCCGTGCTCTAACCAGCATTATATGATTTTAACATCGAAACTCAAAATCTGGTAGTTTTGAAAAATTTCAATCTCGGCCTCCTTTCGTTGAGAAAGTCTATTCTGAATGACAATGAATGATTAGCAAGGTTTGTGCGAAGCGGAATCAATATCGAACGCTTTAACTAAGTTATCTGCTGATCAAACGGTAGTGACAGATAAAACATATGGCTAACGTATTCTGGAAGCGATAGATTCGGGAATATCTACCAATCTTACAAGCAAGGCAGAAATAGCAAGCAGCTAATCGAAGCTCGAGAAAAGATGACATCGTTCTAGTAGCTGACAAATTATCTCCTAGAAGAAACTGTAAGCCACTTGCAAGTACATGCTGGAAGAGATGAGATAATTCGACCCGCCAGAGTCAACACCTCAAATGGAGAATTGGTAACAAGACTGATGAAAAAATATGTTTGCTGCAAGCAGAAGAGCGTCAGAAGAAAAAAGCTTTTAAGTATGCCCAAAGGTGTTTCCGCTGTTCATCACAATTTTGAAGTTTTTTACTACTTTAAAATTATTTATATTTTGTTGAATTGTTGTAATGGGGAAATAAGCCATTGTATGTACAGTGATTTCAATGTGTGTTTTCACCCCGGGGGGTACTTCACTCAAGGATGGACGGGGATGTGCCGCCCAGATTTCGGAAACCCACCCACTTACAATGTAAACCTTTGCAGAAACAGACCCTATTTTATGAGTAGAAATAGGCGGAATACGAGAATAATAAGACTTTCTAGACCTATTTATTGCTTGATATTGTACTACGAACATCTTTGACGTGATTTTGCCACTTTTCTGACCGAATTAAAGTTAAACTTTCGACTTTTCTTCAATTTGCCACCCACTTTTATGGGGTTTTGGTTAAAATCATACCCATGTTTAGAGAATTTCAGTGCCCAAAACCCACCCATATGGGCGGCACATACCCGTAGCCAAATTATACTAAGTACCCCCTCCCCCGGGGTTTTCACGCTGCATGCTTTTTCTCAATTTGCTATAAAGCTTCTGCAAGTCACTAGTCAGTACAAGAAGCTCGGTTTCAGCATGGCCTAGTTCGTTTAGCTTTGAAAGGCCTGACCCTACATTACACGCGTTAGAGCTTTTCAGCTACAAGGACGTATTGACTTGAACCACTAGAAAATCATCTGAGATCAACCTGGCACCTGTGTTTGCTTCGTTTGCTTTGCTGTGTAATCTGTTTGGAAACTTGGGTGCGTTCATTCCATCTCTTCGACCGATTTGTCGGTTACAGGCATGACGCTCTACCGTCATCAATGATCTTCAAAATAGTGAACCAGTTGGTTTCAGGCTCATACTCTTTCCGAAGATTGTATCGAGGGAACCAGTTTGCAGCCCGTTACCACTCAACAGGCCCAACAGCTCGATTGCTCAATAGGCCTTGCAGCACCTCTAAGATCTCTGATTCTTTTTAACCCCTACCCCTTCCCTAAAAATTTAAGCTTTTTATATAGTGTGCTATGACTGTGAAATTATGTCATCAATTATGTCATCATTATGCTTCATTAAAATTATCTGTTTTCTTTCTTGTTAGTTTGGTATCCCCTTTGATTTTTTAGGTTTTTGCAGATAATGGAAATGTGCCTAATCTTATAATTGCAGTAAGCCATTCTTAATTTTCATGTTTTTGTTTTTGAGTATCGTTAAGTCTTTTTTTGGTGTCATATTGTTTTGATCTTCTAAATAAACTCCAATTTCCTTGTGAATGTTATAACTGCACCATAAAGAATTGAATTAGCTTGAAGTGTCTTCTTTGTAGCATTGCTGTTCTTTGATCGATACCTTCTGAATATCTTCTTCTACCTGAATATTTTTCTTTTCTGAAAGCAATATCATTTTCAGGGGCCACCAGGAACAGGAAAAACCACAAGCATACTGTGTCTTGCAAGGGGTCTTCTTGGGAACTCATTTAAAGATGCTGTCATGGAATTAAATGCTTCAAATGATAGGTAATACTTGCAGATTATTTTGTTTCATACTTTGCTCTATGACGTTGCAATGCTAGGGTTGGAATTTCGCGTATTCGGTTGAACTATAGAAACGTCAATATCCATTTATACCTATACTTAGCCGGGTTCACATCAGTGAGGTAAGAATATTCTCATTGGTGGGAATGCCAAAATTTTGTCTCACTAGCGTAATTTCAGTTAGAAATCAGTGAGGTTTATATCAAAACGGTGAATCATCAGTGACAAACGGTTAGAAAATCAGTGAGATTTATATCGAAAGGATTTGATGGTTTGAAAGGGTTTGAAAAACAATGGAAATACATTAATATACTGTGGGGCCATCACCAACTTTTCCGTCTGGAGGAACACTTTTTGCAAAGAAACGTACCAAAGTGCGACTTGTAGCGAAAATTCTGCAGTTCAGGAAGTATGGGTGGAAAATAGGCTATGTAAATAAATATAGAGAATTATGACAGACAAATTAAAGCAAAGAAGTTATTTTAAGAACCAAAAATAGTGACATTGACAATTATCTTTGAAGTGGTCGTCATCCGTGTCCTGTGCTTCAAGGTAATAAAATTACATCTTAATCTAGTGACATTTTAAACACGAATGGATATATGAATAGCTTGTAAGAGTGCTTTGTGGTTCGCATCCTACGTTTAAAAGAAACGTGAATATTCCTATTCTCCCTGGTATGATTGCAAATGGTCTTAGCAATAGATTTCCGGTTTCAGATATTCTCACTGGCGAATTTGAGCTCCTTGATTGAGATTAAACTTATTTCACTGATGTGAACCACCCTTTAAGATGGTCGCAGAAGTCCCAGATAATTTTTGCGTTTTGAACAAGCGTCATTTTTATAATTTCAAATCAAGTCAAAACATGCGAGTCAAGGGCGAAGTCATATGCTCAAGCATACAATGTTTAGGGACCCATCTTAAGGTTATTTGAAAGCTTGACACCCTCTGTCAAATGAGAAACTTCGTCTAAGATTTTATTCAATGGGATGATGTACAATTGCGTCAAGCTGCAAGGAGAAATCCTTGAATCTGATCTTTCAACGTCATATGGTAGTCAATGGAAACCAGCAAATACGTTTACGTTGGTATTGCAGATGCTTGAAGAGGCTTGTTCTGTTTGCTTCTTATTAAGGTATCATCTCCCGAAACAACCATTTTCAACTACCACTCTCAGCTATCGATTGCAGCTTCAGCTGTTCAGCAACCAATATTATAGGTATCATAGCACGACTGGGTCTGATCCTGTTGGAGATTGATTCTTCAAAGCACAAAAGCCCACAAGCATAGCATTCTTATTTATGTTTCCTCAAAGAGTGATATTGATGCTCGTTTTTTCTATACTCGTAGGGGTATTGATGTCGTCAGAAACAAAATAAAAATGTTTGCCCAACAGAAAGTAACTCTTCCAAAAGGACGGCATAAAATCATTATCCTTGACGAGGCTGACAGGTAATTCGATGCTTGAATTGTTTTTACTTTGCTTTTCAAATTTCCAGAATTTGATGCCACTGCTTATTCAGTCTTCGAATATTTTGACGCTGGGATCATATATAGATTGATGATTTACTTTAATGAATGGCAAACATTAGGGTAAATATTTCCACGAGTGGCATACAACATTGCATGGAATTCGACCTTTGACTCTAGGGTCAGAGAGCCAACGACGTTTTCACTGAGCTACAGAGCTTAATGAAATTGTCGGATAATTCTCCACGTCATACAGCCAAAGGCTCTCCTCCCATTTGGCTTGTGTTTTGGCTATTATGAGACTTCGTCAGCACTATAATTTTTGTATGCATTTTTGTATACATGAATGGCAAACACTAGCATAGATTTTTACACGAGTGGACTGGACATTGTTCATTGTACAGAGATTTTGTTGATCAAGTTCTATTAGCACCACCTCTTCCTCGTCGGAGGTGTAGATTTTTAAGAATAGGATCCTTTGAAAGATTTTATAAGGGGAAACACATTATGCTAAATTTCAATACTTCACCAGTGGTCGATGTTATATGCTCCTGTAGACATCATGTCCGCGCATGCAAGGCTTCGAATTCCGCTGCGATTCCCATGGAAGATATTTCACAAGAATATTGCAGCAGTGCTCGTCATCTTTGCTCTGCTGTGAACAGGAATAATTGGATTTGTGACGTTTTTTGTGTAATGAAGTGCCAAATTTAGACATGAAAGGCCTGAATGAGGAAACTGTTAAAAAGTATTACGCTTAATTGAACGCTTGTCTTAATACTATTAAAACAAAGGTGAAGGTGAAGGTGAAATGGTGATTTAGCGCCAGTCGCTAGGATCTCAGTAGTAGGTTAACTAATCGAGACCTTGACCCTGGCTGTGACGCTACCGTGGCTGGGCTCGAACCCTGACCACACTGAGCTTCTGACACCACGAGTCAGCTGGATTGCACCACGACGCCAAAACAACGAGAGAGTGATTTTATATCGAGAAGAAGAATTAAACTAGGCCTGGGAAACCCAATTGTGTCGAAAAAGATTTCACGAAAACAGTTTTAGGACTTGCTAGTCTTCTTGATGATATTCAAAGAAATTATGGAATCCAATAGATTTTTAACTGGGTTGCTGCCTTGTGATTTGCTTTTTTATCATGAATTATCTGTATTCGCATTTTCCCTTTTCACATAATGTAATGAGTGTGAACCATCCAATGTGTAATCAAGCTTGTAAAGTTCAATTCTCATGATGCCTTGACTGTGAAGACTTTCGAAGACATTCCAAGATGGTTCGATTTTGTTTTGTCTCATCCTTTTTTCTTTTTTTAGTATGACTGAAGGAGCTCAACAAGCATTGCGGAGAACAATGGAAATATATTCAAAAACAACAAGATTTGCACTGGCTTGCAATCAGTCTGGAAAAATAATTGGTATGCATGCACAAGATATGTGAATTTAAAGTGTTGCTTTTCTCCAGTAAATTCTGAAATGGATGATGAAACCTGGAAGTAACATTAAGTCAGATGTAACAGTTCTAAGTCTTGGCAAAATTCCAAAAATCTTGTTTGGTGTTGCACATCAGTGAAATGCATTCCCGTTTTGAATTTTCCTGTTGATCCTGTTTAATGTAACTTGTTATTTAAAAGTTCTATTTGAAATAAATATAGAGCATTGTTATTATACTAACTGTTATGTACTTTTCTATTTCATTCCAATAGAGGCCATCCAGTCGAGATGTGCAGTTCTTCGTTATACTAAATTAAGTGATGCACAGATACTTGAACGATTACTTGATGTCTGTGAACAAGAAAAGGTACAGAAATATCCAATTTATATGTCTTGATTCACCGATAGTTATTATCGAGACTATTTTGTCGCTTTGTTCCGAAACAAACTGAACTTTTCATTAACATCTGTATGACCGTTCCATTTCCTCCCTCCCCCCTTACTCTATGTTGATCAAATAGCGTGGAATTGTTTTCATTATCACTCAACATTGATCCAAGGGGGGAAGGGGGGGTGAGCTATTGATTAGCGAAGCTAAAGTTAAGGAATTGCTATTCTAACCCGGAATCTTCTGTTTGTCTCATTATATTTTGTCCAAGATTATAATTGCAAGATTAACAGAAGGGCTAAGAAGCTTAAGCCTAACGAGGAGTCAGCCTAAAGTTTTCTTGTTGCGTCTTAAAATAGTGATACGTAGTATTATGAAAGACAGCATAGGATTCTCGCTAAATTGAGCTTAAATGTTTACCTATGCCTCACTGTATTTATTCAGGTTCCAAAGAATGATGAAGGATTAGAAGCGATTGTTTTCACTGCGCAAGGAGATATGAGACAGGTTTAAACAATTTCTACAACCTCATGATGTCTAATTCGCCTAGCAATTTATATAACTCTTCCATTTTTATTATTCTGATTCGTTCTTCTAGGCATTAAACAATCTTCAGTCTACTTACGCGGGATTTGGATTCGTAAATAGTGAAAATGTTTTCAAAGTAAGTAGGTCGTAACAAATTGCATACTGTTACTGTAGCTGTCTTATCATTCATTATTACAATACATATGTAACAGCGTTTGCGACCTAACGTTGTTCGAAGTGTTTGAGATAGCGAGCTGAATTGCATATAAATGCTTGTACTCTGATTCCCAGAAGACTGTAACAGCGTCAGAGACAGTCTGCGTACGTCCGCTGATGTTGATGGAGACACTGGGAGAAAACGACTGTGCCCACTGGGAGAGTTAAAGTGACTTTAACTTTCCTGACTCTTACGAATCTTCCAGTCAATGATAATTATAATGGAAACACATGATGCAAACGTCGCCGTCCACATATGATTGAAAATGGTCAGATTAGTGCAGCTAACCAATGATTTGAAAGCTGTTCCATGCGTTTTTTCTCTTGTTGCCCTCCAAGAAATTTTAACTAGACAGTCGCCAGCTGCGTTTCCCAATTAATGGAGCACTTCTATTTGATAGAAGAAGGTATTGGCAATAGGTCATCGACTCACACAATGGGGTCCTGGCTAAAGCTATTTAGCTTATATTCAAAAATTAAACTCTCATAAATAAAAATGTAGAATTGCTTCTCTCTACGGCTCTGCTTATTGAATCAATGTGTACTCAAATTTAGATAATTTACTACATTGTGCCTCCTAAAGCACGGTATATACAGCACACAAAACGGCTCGGTGCTGTTACATTGAAGTTCACAGTGCTGCATAATAACACCTACCTAATTACATATACAATTAAATTTTTTAATTAAAGAAGTAAAAATTAAAGTGCCCCCTTTTTTAATGCTGTTGTCTAACTTTTGATGCGTCTTTTAGGTTTGTGACGAGCCACATCCTCTACTTGTTAAAGACATGTTAACGCATTGTACAAATGGTAACATCGAAGAATCTTTTAAAATTATGTCACATTTATGGCGATTGGGATATTCTGCTGTTGACATAATAACTAATATATTCAGAGTTTGCAAAACCATGGAAATGGCTGAATATTTGAAACTAGAATTCATTAAGGTATGCTTTCATTGTTTTTGTTTTGTCATTTTGTTTTCTTGTTTAATTCACATTGAAAACATACTAGGCACTTAGTTCTAAAATCGCTCTCGTCTGACAATCTTCTGAGTATGAACGCCAGAAACAGTTCATCAGAAGTAGTAATTAATTACATAGAATAGAAACCCATATTTGGATAGTAATTGGCCTATCAGAAGAGTGCTGCTGTATTGGTATTGTGTTTGGTTACCAATCAGCGCACCGGAAACAGTGAGATAACTCTAAGAACTAACTGCTGGTTTGTTGTCCTTGACGTGGACAGTTTTCAATAACCCTGTTTCGAAATTTTGAACTTCCTTGGTTGATTGTACGAAAGCAACCCTCATCACTACACTGTCTGCCAAATGTCACTAGAACACCCTGTGATTTTGCAAAATATGACCCCTTTTCCTTGTTTCATTGTGGAATACAGGGAGCCAACCCTCTGCCCCCGAAACAACCCTCTGCCTCCGAAACAATGTTGTTCTGCTAACTGACGATCGTATCTTTGACGAAACGCAGAACGATTGTGCGTGCCTATGTGATCCTCTCCAGAGACCCCCCAAGACAATGGCCAACGAGTGACATGATCCCAGAAGCGGTGCGAGAAGGGGAGTCGACGAGTAAGTAATCGAGGAAGAGCTGAACCGGGGAAGAAAATTTGATCAGAAGGATTCTGTTTCAGTCGGTTCAAGACGTATTTTAAAGTTGTATCATATGAAGAAAGTATTTTACAAACGGTTGATTTTGTTGTTTGTAACACAGGTCACAAGTACTTAATTGCCGTTTACGAACTTGGTTTGCGGGAGAGGGGCATCGGAATCTATAGTAAAAAATTACAAATGTTCCAAGAATTTTTGCGGGCATTGTAGATACTTTCGTTTCTCTGTTTTATTAGTTCGCGCATTCTAAGTAAACGTTTCGCTTGCAGACTCGTATTTTTGTCTGGCCTAGGTTTTGGGATTTTCGCTCTCGGTGACTGCGTTTTGGCGGATGTATCACAGAAAATGCTGTTGTAAACCTGCGCGCCTGTACGCGGGATACTTTTAAAAGATTTTTCAGTTTTGGTGAAAAAGCAAGCAAAGGGCCCCGGTCCTTCGTGTAATATGGCACGCCTTGTGTATGATCCCTCACGGATTTCCAGAGGGAAATGTATAGCAATGTAGAAATAAATGTTAAATACCCAGTTAACACAAGTGAAACTACGATACAGGGCGACAAGTCAAATCAAAACGAGAACATAATTATTAACAAATTTCGGACCAATCC
>JACTAT010000968.1:0-12045 GCA_014526335.1 Chrysaora quinquecirrha | reverse complement strand
TGCTGTCTTCGCATCGTAACCAAAGACTGGGGTGCTAGGTTGGACGGCTTAGAGCAGTTCGTCAGATAAGGAGCCTGAGAAAACCAAATTCAAAACGCAGTTCTTTCGAAGAAAGCCTGCCTGATGCCTGGTCCCAGGTGCGTAACCGACGTAAGAGTTCTCAAGCCTTTGGGCCTCGATGCAAGATTCAGGGTCTTTTGCATTATTTTATGTGAAAAGTGATTTAATAAGACAATACTCCCCAGTTAACACTCTTACCAGAATGGAATTTAACCTCTTTCGAGTCTTTTTCTTTCTGAAAATGTTTTGTTCCTTTTTGATCCTTCAATTTAATCGAGTGGAGTATTCTCTCGCTGATTTTGTTATATTTGTCTAGAATTTGGAAAAAATTTTCATTGCGAAAGGGCCCCCGAGCAAAATATTCCTAAGGGCCCCGCACTGTTCCGTTATGCCACTGCTTGTTATGGTAAACGTTGGGTAAAATAAGATGTTAAGCGACAGTTATTAGCGGAAATGCATTTTCACCATGTATAGAGTTGCCCGGGTTGAACGTTGGCTAAAATTGGTCTATAAATAGATAGGTAGGTAGGCTATAGATGGATAGGCCAAGACAAAATCTTTGTTTTTATATGAATGGGTCCACATATGGAAATTAAACCTTAGTTATTGGTGGGTTTAGAAAACCTGGGCAGCACGTCTAGTATTTTGAAAATGAAGCGCCTTCCTTACCCTGCTGAGATCTACATAGAGATAGGAGATTTTGGGAAAAGCACAACATGAAATCGTGATTTAGCACACTTAGGAGTTTACATTATGAATTCTGTTTTGCTTGAGATTTACGTCAGTATAATACATCAAGCATGGGAAGTGGTGTTTTTCATTCAGAACTGGAGACCTATTTATTGATTCGTTGCAATAAGAAAACCGGTGTTGTAGTTGTGAAAACAGACCAATACAAAACTGACAATATGCTGTACTTATACCAGCTCACGCGCTATCGTATTGTATTAATTTGTTATTTAAAGAGGTTGCCTTATTGAAATATAAAACGAAAGCCGTCTTTATCAAAGGATATACAACAATATAATGCAAGGCAGGTGGGTCAGAAATCCTGCTTTGCAAGTTTTTATGATCACGCAAACTGGTTTTCTTAAAACACCATATGGACAAACTTCTATGTTGGAAAAAATCGAATCAGGTAGTAAGGCAATACTGAATCAACCACTCGTTTACGGAAAAATTCTGCATATCTACACGCTTTATCGTGCGGACATTCAGCTCAAGCGTCGTTCTTTGTGTGGGTTTTTCTAAACCCTTATAGTCTGATTTTCACAAATTGTTAAAGTTTTTCACTCATCTTAATGTTTCTTTTAAAAATCACGCTTATAAAAAGTCCTGTATGGTGTATGGCTATTTTGAGTTTCAGCATTTAAAAACGCTTTAATATATCCGGGTAGATATGTATATCTATAGCTTGTGAAGGTTTGAAAAGAGAACAAAGTAATAATCCATTGAATCTCAAAGGTTTGACTATCGCTCTACCCCATCTTTGTATGTTTTGTATAATTGTTTACTTTACGTTCATACGCTCATAGTGCCATTAAGCATAGTCAAGAAGATATTTTTCAAGGGAAGGATTCTTTACTCTGCTTTCACTACTGATTTTCAAACTTGACGTTTATCGTTTTTGACTGATTTTTCAGACATAGACTATGGTCAGCCTTGGAGAAGATCTTTTGGGGATGCAGCTACATACACAGATTGGCAGAAAGATAATTTCTATCATGCAGTTCAAAAACTCGTTGGTAGCAGAGGCAAAGTAGGTCTTGAATTCGATACGATAAACCTTACTAGTTTTGCAAAGATGAAAGACGCGTTGCCAAAAGCAGAAATGATTGACGTTGCAGATGCAACAATGAAAATTAGGATGGTTAAGTCTGCTGAAGAGATTGAGCTGATCAAGAACGGTGCAAGAATCGCTGATTTGGGAGGTTATGCTGTAAAAGAGGCGATTGGTGAGAATGTCCCTGAGTATGAAGTTGCTCTTGCATCCACACGTGCAATGATAAGAGAAATTGCCAAGACATATCCACATGCAGAAGTGATGGATAGTAAGTAATTTTCGAATGTTCATAGACAGAATTACCTTTGTGGTGCTTACCTATGTCGACATTGCGCACAGTCAGAACTAGCTGCCGGCTGCTAATCGGCGATTTTTAGAACTAATCTATCGCAACCGGCCTATCGACATAAGTGCTCCGGCAACTAGTTCGTTTTTGACGGCAACAAGTCGGTGCACAGTTCCAAAAGATTGGGCATGCTGACGCTCTTGTGACCGCGATCAACGCTCTGACTAGTTGTTGACATGTTGACATATTTTAGCAGTTACAACAAGTTCTATCGTATCGTTGATCGGCATAAACCTGGCTTAAAACAGTTCTTATCTACTAAACAAGAAGTGTCAAAAATAACTATTTTCAATATGCGTCGCGGCTTCAGGGTGTTATCTAGCCAAGATAAAACTGTAGCGCCAGATGCTCCACGAGGTCATGGTCGGATCCTCAGCCACGCTGGTGCAATACACGCATTTTTGTTATAAGGAAGTGCTGTATAAGGAAGGTAATACTCCGATAGGCAAAAACTTAAGGAATTCCAGTACTGGACCGGAGACTATTAAGGAATCTGACTTTATTAAAAAATCACGAAGACTTATGAAGCTGATCATTTACAGGTAGAAAACGAGCAAGCAACACTCCTTGTCAATGGTTTAAGCAGTATTCATTTCTATCGTTTTCTGACACCTTCATGTCCCTATATTCCTTTGCCCCTAGGTTTATTTTAAAGAAACAAGTATACAAGTTAAGGAATTGCTAAGACATTGTCAGTACTCAAATTTGGCTGTCAGTTAAGGAATTTTAAGTACTGAGCCTGAGCCGACCTTCCTTATAGAGAAATGCGTGTAGCCATTGTGGATATGTCGCTAGTTTAGCTACTTCTGAGATTCAAGCAACTGGCGCTAAATACACTATTTCACCTTCCCTAACCTGCCAAAATTGACGGGACGTTATAGAAGCTGTAAAAACCTGTTTATGAAGCTTCATATTTTGCATATTGTTATTCTCCCTAGTTAGGGCCATATTCGAAAGTTTGTTTTGAACAAGAAAAAATCCCGTAGTTATTGGTGTATTAGCTAGCAGCAGCTATAAAAACAATCTTCATTCTATTTCGGCATGATTTGAGAAGATTATAACATTCTTCTCTAAACTCTCTTCATACTGAATAATTTCAATATGGAAATGTCATTTTTTGAATGCAATGTGTGTTTTGTTTTTAATCATACATAATTGAGGTTGGCTTTGAATTGGTTTTTTTTCAGCGTGGACATGGTTTCAGTCCGGAATCAACACCGATGGTGCCCACAATCCTGTTACAAGCAGAAAAATCCAAAAGGGGGATATACTAAGTTTGAACTGTTTCCCGATGATATCAGGGTATATTTTTAAAATCATTTTTTGTCTTCATCAAAGTAAAGTGGCCTGTATTCTTCTGCCTTCTTTCATTAAGCTGCAAAATTATAAAAATTCCGCTTCAAGGCTTTAATTAACTTATCTTCTGTAGTCTTGAGGTTCTTCTGTTGAGCTCTCTGTTATTTGCCATCTTTGATCAATTTAGTGAACAATCTTCTCTTGTATGTCTTTTAAATTAGTTTTCTTCCTCCACATAATTTTACTGATGAATCTTCTGTCTTCTTCGGTGGAGCTTCTACTTTGTCCACCTTCCTCTATTCTTTCTAATTTTTATTTTTAGCTTAAAAATGAATACTTTTTTTTATTTCCTATTATTTTGAAGCTTGAAAGTCATCATTGTTCACTGAGTTTCCTTGATTAAGCTTCCAAGTAATTAATATTCTGTAAAGGTTCAAAAGCGATTAGCTTTCTTTTGTAAAAGTTTAGTGATAGATCTTCTTTTATCTTCTTCCACTGAGCCGCCACTGAATTAATCTTCCACAACTTTGACGAAGCTTGAGAATGAATGAGCTTTTCTCCTCTTCATGCTTTTAAGTACTTCATTTGCTTTCTTCGGTGAAGAGTTCAATTATAATCACGCCGCTCCTGTAAGTCTTTAAAGTGATTGATATTCTCTGTAATTCTTAATTAATTATCACTCTCCTTCCTTCAAACTTTGTTGAGTTTCCTGCTGATCTACCTTTCTCTTCTTTATGTCAATGACTTGATGATTGAACCTTCAATTGATCGTCCTTCTTCCGTAAATCTTCAAATTGACTATTCTTTCTCCGTACACTTTTGTGATTAGCCTTTCAACCATTCAACTGATCAGTCTTCTTGTGCGTTAGTCATTAAGCTTCAAAGTGATTATTTTTCTTCAAAGATGCATCTTTTCCAGTAAAGCTTTAAAAGTGACTTATCTTCTTCCTCTTCCCTATTTGGGTAGTCTTGGGGTAGTCTTGGGTAGTCTAGTCTTCCTTATTAGAATGACAACGCTCCTTCTGTGGATCTTCAAAGTGGTTTATCTTCTGATTTTATGCTTCAAATTCTTCAATCTTCTTCCGTCTTATTCTGATCAGTCTATTTCTATTATTCTCTTGTTAGCTGACAAATTGACTCATCTTCCGTTTTTAGGTGAATAAGCTTCTTTTTATGTGATTAAGCTTCTTCACTCTTTTTCTGTAAATCTTCCGATTGGTCTTATCTTCTTTCGTTTTCCCAAGGTATTACACTGCACTTGAAAGGACCTTGTTTTTCGACCACGCCACTGATCGCAACCTCGAAGTCTGGGAGGCTAACTGTAAAGTCCATAGACGAGGTCTTGAAATCCTGAGACCTGGTAAGAAATGCAGTGAAATTGCAGCAGAATTAAATGAAATTTTCAAAGAGCATGATCTTCTCAAGTACCGAACCTTTGGCTATGGTCACTCATTTGGAGTCTTATGTCATTATTATGGAAGAGAAGCTGGATTGGAATTGCGTGAGGATATTGACACCGTCATACAACCAAATATGGTCATCTCCATGGAACCAATGCTTACTATTCCTGATGGTTTGCCTGGAGCTGGAGGCTATAGGGAGCATGATATTTTGGTCATGACAGAAGATGGTGCAGAAAATATAACTAAGTTCCCATTTGGTCCTGAACATAATATTGTCAAAAAGTAAAGAAAGGACTCAATCTATAACCATTGAGCGTTAATATATTATAGAATTTTATGTCTTAGATTTTGTACTTTTTTAAAGGTAGAATTTTTTATTAAACTTTGTACGAATCACTTGTTGACTATTTTTTCAATAGTCTACTCACAAGGTGTACTATCAAATTTCCGTTCAAACAAAGGGATTGCTAGAACAAAGAGATTTCCTTGGAAGCTGTAGAGTCTCTAGCAAGGGTGTACGAGACTCCAATAAATGAGTTCCCCTTGGGTTTTTATGGCTAGAGACCCAAGAGCTTGGCCGACGTAACACTGCTCACTAAAAACGAAATCCAGCTAAGTTCTAGCTTTGCTTTCCAGATTGGTGCATTTCTATCCGCATCTTGGAATATACTCCGTCTAAGTCATTTTTTTTAGTCTGTTTTTTCATGCTTAAGGTGTCAGACGAAAAGCTTGTATACTCGAGCAGAAGTAGAAGAAGAGTTCTTTATCTTACTTGGACTAATTCTTATCTGTTGGTCCTGCTGTGTCCCGTGAGCTGATTGGTGTTTTAAAACAATAGCAGTTCAACTTCACTTTCTGACTGGTGCATTTCGATCCGCAACAGGGTATTATTTCAGGGTTTCAGCACAGTTGATGTGTTAATGAGAGCTATGTTAAAGAAATATGCCAATTCGCGAAAAACTATAATTATTTCTTAAACTCTAAGATTGAACAACAATATATACTAAATTATCTAAAATTTTCTAAAAAAAATCTTCAGTGCAATTACGAATTGAAAAATAATTATGCAAAAACTCGAAAACTACAGGAATTTGATACAACATAAATATCGTAAACCTCACTTTTACTTTACTGCATGGTATTACCTATGTCCGATGCTAATTAGTAATCTAATGCTAGAAAGCGAAAGGTAAACACTAACCTAACATTGCCGTTGGTTGTGAATAATCAAATTGGACACTGATTTCGAATTTGATGCACAAACATACAGTTAACGTTATAATAAGGCACGAATGAAGAAAATGCACAGGAGTTTCGAGCATTTGCATGAATTTTCGATTTTGTGTGGTGAAGGAAAAGGCCTCGGCCAAACCATCATACATTGTTCGTCAAACATATGAATTTTGCTTTACAAGCAATTCTTGGCTGTTTGGCTACGTTAATTGGCAAACAGAATCGCTCAGCATTGTTTTCCAAAAACTTATATGTCTCAGCTTGTCTCAAGCAAAATGTTTGACGAGATAAAAAATGTTGGGTTGTTTGGTCAGGTTGTAAATTTTCGAGTTATCTAGCGTGTTCAGGTCCTAGGCCCTGGCAAAACGATCAAACAGTGTTTTATTTGCCAAACACGGTGTTGGACATTTTGGCCACATTTAAAAACGATTTTTGCTGCATACAAGCATGAAATGTATTTCAAGTTGTGCAAAAACGTTGCTGAGAAGATTCTGCCTGCCAAGTAATGCTTTGTGACATGGCCAAACGGTCAGACATTGCTTGTAAAGCAAATCTCAAATGTTTGACCAACATTGTTTAATTTTTATGCCAGGACCTCACATGAAGCAGTAACGTAAGTAAACTCTCGAGTTAACTAATAGTGTCTCATATTATTTGAAAACATAGCAAACTTCTTCTACGTGACGCAAACATTTTACTTCTACTTCGAAAACACTATTTAAGGTGCTGAATTGTGCTATTCTTTCAGAAACATGTTTACAAGCTGACTTTTTATTTTGTTTTATATGATTTTGCATGGCCATACTTTTCACCATGGACTTGAAGAAATTTGAATCTTCAAGTTTCTGCTAAATTCCTTCTCAACTAAGCTTCTTTCTACATTATTTACTCAAGGTAATAAGTTACTAACTAAAGAATTAACTAAAATAACTTATTAAAAAATATTTTCATTCAATTTTTATTCAGGATAGCTGTTAATACAGCTCTTCAAAATGGTAATAAATAGTAATTAAAAATTAAATAAATTAAGAAGTTATTACTAAATAAATTAACAATTCAAAATAGCCTAACTAATCCAGTGTTCTATGTAGTTGTAAACTTAAAAGACTTAAAGTCTAGAGTTATATCTGATGTTCTGCTCGGTGAACTATAGTAGCTACCAACCCTGTCAATCAAAGACAATATAGTGAAGCCTGTTTTCCTCAAGGCGAATTTGTCCATGTTTGTCGGAGTGTCTAGTGTGTTTCTATGTTTATAAAAACAATGGCTGCAACTAGTTGCTCCTCTGCACGCCTTATTGAAATTCGGATTGACCTAACATCGTATTATGATTGGAACACCTGATCGAGGGAAAGTCAAAAAAATACCTTTTATCTGATCGGACGAATCAGATTTACCGTCCGTTTCCCGATGTTACATTGTGGTTAACTTTTCGCAGTTAATTGTTGGAAGACATTCACCCTTGTTATTGGCTGCTTCAACTTTTAGTGCAAGGCAATGTAAAGTTGTGCTGGAAATTCTTTTGTTATACCGTGTTAGTGGTACACATGCTAAACAACACTGAGGCACTGGCGAAACCTAAACTATCAAACATCTGAGATTTGGTTTTGATGTTTGACCATTTGGCCATGTCACAAAACACTCCTTTAAAAGAAACGTGGTATTTTTGCAAATAAAACATTTTCTTGACGAAAACAATAAGGTTTGACAAAGAATTTTTTGCGACATGGCCAAACGTTGGCAAGATGTTTGACAATGTTTGATCGTTTGGTTTAGTAAGAAACGCAAAAGCTGAGGCTTTCAACCTCTTTAGGATAGTCTTAAGTTAACGTAATGTGCAAGATAGAATTGGCTTTCTTAGCTATGGTGAACATTTTCCATACTTCGTAGGAAATTCACTTTCTTATCTACTCTTGCTTTCTTGTTTTAAACAATAGTAACCTTTTCAACTACGACAACCTGATCCGAATTCAAATCGAGTCTACTCATAGCAAATGAGTTCGTTATGCTACCAGGCACCAAAGTTCTTCTCTGTCCACGAATGTATCTATCAATTAAGTTACTAAGTTTCCTTTCTCGTGTTGCTTTCCTTTGTGACCGAGCAGTTGAATTACTAGCTTGGTCAAAAGTACAGGAGTGGCTATTGTTCTGTTTCACTGTCAAGTCAATGCCAGAATCATAAGTGATCCATGAGTCCTTTTGGTGGTATCTTTAGTTTGAATTGCAGAGCTATTTCCATCACTTGCTTCTTCGAGTAGGAACTGTTTTGGTTCAGTGACGACAGCAGGAATGAACCACGGGACTAAGAACATCATACAGCTGGAAAATGCAACTGCACCTCCGGCAATAAAGAACGAAGAGTCGTACGAGCCAGATGTGGAGTACAGATATCCTGCAAGGAGAAGTATTTTTGCGATGAAATATGTCACCAAGAACGAGGTAATCATTTAGACAAAAGGGCTAAGTTGGTTATGGACTGCAAAGTGGACATCGAAAGTGGCATTATGTACAATGAGCCTGTTCTAACTACATTGAAGACATTACATCCCCGGAGTAAAGGCCGCTATTTCGAAAACCCTAAAGTGTGCCTTGTTACTCGGTAGTCTTTTTACTGAATACCCTATATCCTATCTGAATTATCCTATTTTCCTAGTTATGATGTCTTCCTTTCCAAGTGCTTTGGTGTTGTGGTCAAATCAGGCTGGCTTGTACTTTTGTTAGTGAGATTGGCGTTAAGTATGGTCGGGTCGCGAACTGCAAGCCTCGCTAGCGTACTCCAGCTACTGAAGGTATGCTCCATTTATCCTTCACCTGTCCTAGATACCTAGCTTCCGCGGTTTAAGTTAGCTCTGGTTATTGTTAGAAAAAGTAGATACTAAGTACTCATTTCTGCCATAAAAAATTGGCAGATATTTTCATGTGGAAAATTAATTTAGCATTCGACAGACTTAATTTCCTTTCAGTTCCTAGCTAAGGCTCTGGCCAAACGATCAAATCTTTTTCCTTGTTGGCTAAACATTGGAGCTTTGCTTTACAAACAATGTTTGACTGTTTGAGTAGGTCCCAAAACATTACTTGGCAAGCCGAATATTCACTCAGCAATGTTTGTAAAGAACGTACGCAATATTAAACGCTTTTGTCAAGCAAAAAGGGATTGCAAGTAACGTTTGCTGATTCGATCAAACGGTCAAACATTGTGTTTGACAAGAAAAATTCAAATGTTTGATCATCAATGTTTCATTGTTCGCCAGGGTCTAAGTGCTAACTTGAGATAGGTGAAGCTGGTACAGTATTATGTGGCAGTACGTCAAACTCAAGAAGCACAAGAGTGTTTAATGCTACCTACCTGCCAGAGGTGGACCAAACATCAGGAACGTCGACGAAAGCAAGTACATTGCACCAATGGCGTTGTGTAGGTTTTCCTTCCCAACGATATCACCCACAATAACAGCCAACAGAGAGTTAAAACAGCCATCAAAAGCACCATATACAAAACAATAAACTACCAATACTCCATATGTATCGGCCAAAGGAACTAATGTGTGACAAATGCTGACAACAAGTAAAGAAAACTGTATCAAATATAGACGGTTTACTCGTGGGTGATCTGCTATTTTCCCAAATGTGATTTTTCCAATGCAGTTAGCAATTGAAACATAACCAAGCAGGGACGAGGCTTTAGATAATGATATTGATAAATCAACTGCAAGGTTAACCTGCAAAGAAAATGATAGAGTTTATAGTTGTAAATCTCGGATAAACACATACATTTGCTATCTCATCTCCGAAAGTTAAGAGTTTCCGTGCTTACCATAATGTTTCACTGGTCAACAATAGGCTTCTCTAAGCATAGAATGACACCTTGCAAGATGAGCCAAATAAACTGGTCTTAAGGCTTATTGCTTGTTATCTAAAGGTTTTATGGCACACTGACAAAGTATAACTTCATTATGTGGCATTGCATTACATCAAGAAAAGTAAGGCTTTACCGTAGCTTTAAATTTCTCTGATGATTTTGGTAAATTCATAGGCCCAGTAATGCGTAATGCGACTCTTAACATTGATCAGTACAAGGTAATAGATGAGCATACCACACGCCAACCGCCGCACACGCTGAGGAAAGTTCTGAACAAAATGCTATTCATGCCACCTTGGGGAACCTTTGTGCAGTAATGTGTAGTATATCAGTACGGTGGAGGCTGTTCAGTAATGTTGAGTACATCATCAGTACTGTGGAGGGATACCATCAGTCCTGTGGAGAGATGCCATATTGTTGAGGGTGTCTAGTACTTGTAGAGGAATACCATCAGTATTGTGACGGGATATCATCGGTGCTGTGAAGGCTATTCAGTACAGTAGAGGGATTCTATCATGTATTCCCACTGTGTGCGGGCGATCTTTGTTGAGAAAATAGTTCTGCAGATCTGTAGTATTCTTAATACATAAGTAAAGGATAATAAGCTGAAAAGATTTGAAAACCTTACCAGATGAACATAAGGAACATAGTACACGAAGAACAGTATGCAGACTATTATTGACCAAATGACAAATGCACCATTTTTCCAGACTTTGAAATCCAGCATTTTCCTTTTCTTTCGTTTGCTGTCTGTTACCGTTTCAACATGTTTTGATTTGCCATACAAGAGAGCACCAATAAACAAAACGACACCCATTGCAGCAAGATACCTAAGTGTCTTCCTTACTCCAAATAGCTCTAGCAGCTTTTCAGTCAATGAGGAGAAAGCGAATCCCCCAGCGCCAGTGCCACTGCTTGCTATGCCAATCGCCAAAGCGTAATTCTTATCGAAATTTTCTGCCAGAACAAGCAGAGAAGAGAAGAAGCAAGCTGACGCCCCGGCTGAGAATATTATGCCAAATGTAAAGTAAAGCATTTCAATGCTTTTCACAAATGATGAAAGCACAAGGCCAAGTGACATCAATAAACCACCCACGGCTGATACTTGGCGACATCCGATTTTGGTGCAGAGTGGACTTGCGATGCAGCCAAATAGGAGACATAAGCTGTATGATATTGAGCCAACGAAAGCTAAAAGAAAGGAGAATTGCCTCAGATAACTAAACTTCCTAAAGAGCAGCATGAACTTGTTAAAAAGGTTGTAGTCAGTAAGGGAAGACTTGCACTGACAGGTTAAGTTGCAACTTTTGAGCTTTAAGAATGTGCTTTTAAGGACATAACATTTCGGCTCAATTTCAGGACAATTTAGCGACGATCCTCAGTTGGCAGGGATGATTTAGAGATTAAGTCGAACACCGACCCTAAATCAGTAAGAACAGTGCATGTCCCTTAATTCTAGAGGACAATGTGGGAAAAGAATTTATGGTCATTGTGGGGACAAAGTTGGCTTAGGGTCAATTTGTTTTACTCTTGATATACTAACGAGGTCTTGACTCTGGCTGTGATGACTGGGGCTCGTGGCTCTTACTTTGGACCCCAATCTCGCAAACTTCGAGCTAGCTCGAAAAGACAACGACTCCACAGCACCCACAGCGCCATCAGTAAAGGATACACTCGTACACTCCAGAACGTCTCCGTGAATGCATTGCGGGATCAAAACCCGCCTGGCCTTTCACGTCGAGCAAGAAACGTGTGACAGAGGCAGATAATGTTGGCTACTGTCTTTATACCTTAACATTTTACAATACTGTATGTCTTTTAGGTAAGGAACTAAATTGGTAAAATACTCTCTGTGGAAGCTGTAGATTCTACGGAAATGGTTTAGTTTTGTAAGAAAATCCTAGCTATTTTTTTGCCTATCAAACTTCAGAATCCTCTAACGCGCCGGTGAAATGTTTTGCACACAGTCACTGAACAAGTTCCAACAAGAATTTTCGAGAAGTGTTCAGAATTAATGAAAAGCTGTCCACCGAGTAAAGAGACGAATTTTCAAGGCCTGGTAATGGAT
>JACTAT010000967.1:0-12140 GCA_014526335.1 Chrysaora quinquecirrha | reverse complement strand
TGATCTCCAGGGTTTAATCTTGACTCTCTTGTTGAACTTTTCCTTCTGTTTTCACATTTTTTATGCTCTTGATTATGCAATCCATCAGTCTCTTCCTTGTTTTCGGCTTCATTTTCAGTACCATTGACAGTAACAGCTTTGTTTTCTTGGTTTTCGTCCATCATTTCATCCGCCATTAGGCTTCGGCCTGTATTCCAATGCTCTTCCAATGTGCTCTTCACGCATATAGTTGTGACGCAATAGATTTTTCATAGAGGTCTGGGTCGGCGCAACATTTTTCTGGCAAATGGTAGACATTTTACGTAAGGGAATCTTCTCAACGTGCAAAGACCGGAATCGCAGTAATTTCAAAAACGATACTGAGATAATGGAGAGAGAGTGTAGCAAATTTTGCTTCAAATTCACGATTAATAGGAAATAAAGTGAACGAAAGGCTTCAGGTGCCAGTTTATCTGCTCTAGGAGCCATAAGTAGAAATAAAATTAGGTAAAATTTAGAAAACAAGGTCAGGAGACAAAGAGTTTTTCTTTATTAAGACACTTCATTTCAAAACTTTTTAAGTTCAGAATACAGATTACAATACTTATACCCTTTAATGACAATATAAATCAGTTTTTGTTAGCTCATTTTCACTATTAGAAACCAGAAAAACAACATATGTATTAATAATAATCACGAATAAAAATAAAGAAATAATAAACACGAATAAAAATACAGTTCTTTCAATTCTTAAATTGCAACAAGAAACAATTACAAGCACATTACGCTCTACTAATGCCTTGGCCAAATAATTAAACACTGTTTGTCAAACATTTCAAATTTGATTTCCAAGTAAAATGTTTGACTGTTTGGCCATGTCGCTAGACATTGTTTTTCAAACATTTTTTGCTTTGTAAAGGAAAATGTTTTTGAACTATCTCAAAAATATCGCGCAATGAATTTAGCTTACTTTTGCTTGTCACGCAATGTTTTTTAGGTACGTGGCCAAACGGTCAAACATTGCTGGTAAAGAAAATTATAATTTAATGTTTGACCAACAACGTTTGAACCAACGTTTGGCCAGAGCCAGGGACCATAAATCATTGCTTGACAAGCAAAATTCATTTAGTAATGTCTAACGGCAAAACATTTTCCTTGACGTGCGAAATTCAATTGTTTGACAAACAATGTTTGATCGTTTGGCTAGGACATGAAATATAGATAAAATGATATATAAAAGCTAATTTTATATTTTCATAAACAAGCAAAATATATTACTATAAATTCGAAAGCTCAAACTTTACATTAATGGGGTTTAGACATAAAGATTTCTCCCAACCTTACCAACCTTACTTTATCGTTACAGCATATACCCTATTTATGAACACACTTGCAAGGGCACCGCTAGCAACAACATAACTTTATCAACTTCTAAATGGAATCGTTTTACAAGATGTTTGACGAGACAACTCGAATAAGGGCCTTTAACTCCTACCCATTCTCTAATTCATTCCCAATCTAACCCCAAACTCTCTAAATTCTATCAATTTAAAAGCAAAATAACAACGGTAACCGAAAGGTACCATCACTTTTCCCAACTCTTGTCATACAATCTTACACATCAATGCAACTTGAATAAACTATCAAATTCATCAAAAAGACAACCTTGTTACATAAAACAAAATTCGTTAATCCTCGCCATGTAGCAAGATAAATTAGCATACAATAAATTCTTATACCGTCCTTTTACCATCATTTCAAATTACAATTTCGAATACTTATACTTATAACCTTTCATTATTGCTTTATATACATACAACTTTACATATCTCAAAAAACATAAACTTAAGAAGAACTACAGGAAGAAGCAGAAGCGCCGGAAGCAATGCATCGGGGCATCAGGCAGCGGGGCAGAAGCAACAATTTCAGGGCTAGCAATAGGACAATCGTAGAATTTCACAATTTCCATGAAGGCAAGGAGGGCGATTGCCCTCGCTGCACCCATGCTCTCGGCAACCCTATGAAGACATCTAGACACAAAACTGCCAGCCTCAGAAACCTCTACACGTTCAGTTTTTTTATAAGAAACCTCAAATAGGAAACAACACAAGCCCCTTCGCAAATATCGAGAAGATATTCTTGAAATGGACTAGAGGGGCAACTAAAAAGTTTTATCCGTTTTGCAGCTTCGCAATTAACATCTTTTCATTTGGTTTTCATATATCTTAAAGCAATCGACTCTAGTGCTAAATGTACGTTTTATCTTTTCAACTCAGCTCAAGAATCATAGTAACAATAACTAGTAACGTAGTAAAAATAGGCTATCCTCGAAAAGTTACTGTTAATTAGAATAGTATTTTCCTTCAGGAGTTAAGAGACTCTTCAAGAAATTTTTGCTATAATAGACGTGCCGAATGGTGGCCAAAGAGCCAAAGAAATCGAAGAGTGTATTCCGAGAAACTAAGTAGGCTAATAAGCTCTCAGGACTCAGATTCAAAGTAACTGCTGCAATCAACCTTTTATTGTTCCTTTACTATTTAAGAGCGTATCTGCTTATTAAATAAAGCAGATGAAGATTTGAAATTTCAGTCACATACTTTTTAAGATAGACAAAAATAGCCAAACAGAAACTATTATGTGCTAAATACTAAACTACAAAATTTATCAGAACTCTATTTTCTTAGAAAAAATACACTAACGTACATTTATATTGCAGCGAATTTTCAAAAACTCTACATGAACTACAAAAAAGTCCAGAAAAACCCTCTTCAATTATTTTCTTTTCGTTTTTCCAATTAACAAACACGTACCCTTCGCAATGAAACCATTAAATACATAGTACACGAGAGCCAGTTATTCAGCTGAAATGCTTCGAAAATGAACCATTATAACCAAATCTACGACGGGGCCTTTCATGATCTCTTTTGCAAGTTCTTTGTGATTCATAGTGAGGGCGTTACGACCGTTAACTGATTTGATGTATTGTCGTACCTATAAAGGGAAACCAAAATATGAAATTGGAGAAAAGCTTTTGGGCATAAGAATTATAGTTGAACCTCCGCTAACGGGGACTTCTACACAAGGGACAATTCACTCGTTGGATATCTCGTACGCCCTTCTGAAAATTCGATTGATTTCACGGAAATCCCTCGGAAATCCTTTTGTTTCAACAGGAATCTCGTACGTTTTGATGAAGAGAGAAATGCCCCTGGCCTCGACACAACAAACACCTCAGAATAACGGAAGATATTTTCACCCCAAAAATCATTTCTTCAGTAAAACAAACTCTAAATCCATAGTCTTTCCCAAACGGACACCCTTCAACAACGAAGAATAAAATTGGTCTCACAGATATCCGTTCTGACTGCTGCACCCAAAAAGCTCAAAACCCTTTGCCAAAAAGATTCATGTTTCTTGGTACTTCAACTTACTATTGTTTTTCGTATCCAAATAACAAAACCAGTTAAAATGGGACAATTTTTAAGAGCGTTTGATTCACATTGTAGGAACGAATAAAGCTATTTTTCCATTTCTTCTTGGAACAGAATATATCGAAAGCGGTAGTGTTTTACAAGGATCCGTTTGGAAACGTTCCCTTGTTAAAACCTCCATTATGGGGCATAGAGCTCCATTTACGAGCCTCTACATGGAACAACCTGAACAAAGATCAACAGACTTTCCATTGTTTGTGTTAACAAAAATGCAATTGAAATAGGACCTGGGTTTCCTATTTTCAGCTAACCCCTGTCAGGTGTAACTAGCAAATCCTATAATTATCTCCTTCAAACAACTTCCTAGTAAGATTCCTGGAACTCGTTTTGGAAACTTCCCTCAAATTCCTTCCACTGGTGGAACCCACTGACGGTGGCTAGCTGATGATGAGAGCATGAGACTGCATCTGTGCCCATTTTAGCCATGTGAACTGTCAGTGCCAAAGACACAGAGTGAAAAAATTATGCCATGTAGAAAATCAATCTAGATAACTCCTGGTTAACTGTGCCATGTGCTTGAAACATGATTAAGAGTGTAATACACAATACCACATACCTTCAAGCCTGCAGAAGCAGCAGGACCATTCGGATCGACAGTTTGAACATAACATGGTCCATCCCCACGAACAACAAACCCAAATCCAACAGAATCACTTATTATCTGAAAGTTTAGAGAAAGGCAGAAAATATTAGAAAAACAATAACTAAGTCTTGGGTCAATGAAAATTAGATTTTCGGTTTGAAAAAAAGTTCCTATGATTTCTTTGACTAAAACTTGATATTTTAATGGATGGTTAGCTAAAAAAAACTTACCCTAACATTGGTTGGAACATAAGGGCTATTTTTGCCAGTCAGTTCTTCCGAAGACATGTGTCGTAAAACAACTAGAAATAGGAAAATTTCATTATAAATGTCCTTGTCCCTTGATCCTTAGGCCCTGGCCAAACAATCCAACATTAATAGCCCAACATTTTTAATTTGCCTTACAACAAATGTTTGACAGTTTGGCCACGTCCAAAAACATTGCATGACAAGCAAAAGTACCAAATTTTGTGGCGTAATGCTATGGAAAAATCCAAAAGCATTTTTGTCTGACGCAAACATGAATGTTGGAAGAGCAATGTTTTGGAACGTAGTCAAACGGTCAAACGTTTTGGTTCACAAACAAATCTAAAACGTAGGACCAACAGTGTTTGATCGCTAGGCCAGAGCCTTATTTGAAAGCAAAATAGCTTTAAGAGAACGACGAACATGAGACACACAAATATAGCCTCGGCTAAACAATTGTGACCTTACTATATCTAGGGATCGACAAATGTCGAGCATTGTCGAGAAGATTTAACCTCACAAAAAAGTTTAGCTTACACTAGAGTTTTTAAAGGTTTAGGATTAATGAAGATTTATCCTCTATCGTCAAGTTGTACGAGATTTATGAAGTGATTCACCCTTTAGCTTCCTATTTATCCAGAAACATGCAAGCACTATATGACAAGTCAGCTTGCAGATGTTCAACCACAAGTAGCATACAAACCAATACGATTTTCTTAACTTTATCAACAAGAAAGATCAACTATAAATACAACAAAGCAATATACCTGGTTTCAACGAGCTTGACCCTTTACTGCCATCACTGTCTCCACTAGCACTAGATGACGTAGATGATTTATCGTCCGTAAAAACTGCATCATTTTTACCTTTAAATGAAAACAGAGTTATGTTTTGAAATGTACAATGAAAGTAAGAATGGGGATTAAAAAGTAGCAATATAGAAGCTTGATGGGTAATACCCTACTACTGGGTATAGGGGAGATGTGAAAGGCTTACATCGTGACAAATCACTTAGTCTTTTTGTCTCTTGTTATCTCTTTGTCTTTTTTGGTCAGATTTATGGGATTTTATTGAGATTTACAAAGATTTACATGGGGATTTCTTCGAGTTTTTCTAGATATTTCGAAACTTGCGTTGCAAAACTTTCTTTAACAGTGAATGTAAAAATTACTGGATTTGGTCTCAAAGACTTAAGCTTAACTTTAGATTACGTTTTTGAAGAACGCACGCACTTTTCCTACAATCATTGTCTAGCTTAGTCCTGTTTTTGGGCAAATCAAGACTTGTGCACATTTGTAGTAGCTAAAACATGAAATTTTAAGGAGATTTATAGGATTTGTAAAATTCATAAGATTTACGAGAATTATTGAGTGATACACCCCTCGGCAAAACGTACCTGACCACAGCCTTTGAAGGTATGTATGTTGTCCAGGGCTAAGTCCAAGCCTCTCGACAGCGTCTGCTAGGAGTTTATCAGCATAAGGATCGTTTTCAGAATCTATTCCAAGGCCTTTGTAAACAGGCAGGTAGGGCTTCATGTCGAAAACAAACTGATAAAGGCTCTCTTCATCCAGGAATTCAAGCCCACTTTGAACTACAAAAGAAACAAAATTAAACAACCATTTACAAAGATAATAGCTAAAAAGCAGGTCTTATCAAGCCCCGGCTAAACGTGCGACATTTCACCTGTTCTGGCATGGCAATGTGACGCACTTGAAAATGTCTTGCTCTGAGAAATCCTGAGGTGGCTACACGCTGCGAAAAAATGCTGCGGCAGACTTTCTGCGACATCTACTTGCGCAATTAGAAGAATGGGTCCTAGAAAACTGGCTGCACGCTGCAACATTATTCGTGAGAAACCAAAACATACCGCGAAAAGTTCAACCAAATCAACGTTCCGCTACCGTGTTTCTTAAAGGTATCAGCGCAATATAAAAGTGCCTTGAGCCACTCTAGCTTGATGCATGTCAGGCTTCAACCAATCAATTAACGGGTCTGACAGAATGCATTGTTCTCTATTTAAAATTTCCACTTGTACTGGCACAATGCCTTTATAAGGGTGCAGAACATTTTTTTCGAAAGTATATCCATGGCTACAAGTGCAACTCATAGTTTTTCTGGTCTCGGTGACAATTTGTGCAAATGTTCTGTCATAACTTCAAGCAAAATTTCGCACGTGTAGATGCGGCTTCATGTGTTAACTTAACAAATATAGGGCGTAATTTTTGGTCACATTCTTTTTCAGCAGATGCCTTCTCTTTTCGGTAGACGTCGAAACGTATTTTTGGTACCGTCTTCTGAAAATGGCAGGTTTGGCAAGCCTCTAAAACCTTCTGTCCCCAAAGCTAGAAGGTTTTGCAGCCATCGCTAGGAATCTCGTTCTCGCTTTCAAATGAATAGTTTAGTTCGAGTTTGTTGTGATTAGCTTACAATTTAGGGCAGCTGTGTTTTTTTTTTCAGATAAGGAACTTTTTCCTGCTAAGTCTACCATCTTGAGAATTTAGAAGGTCTGCCAAAAGCAGGAGGCTACCAAAAAAATATGTTCATAATTTATCAATATCCTTACCGTTTCTTATGATTCCTGCTTTTAGAAGCTGATCTCCAAAGTCAACACCATCAGCTCTGTCTTTGGACAGTTTGTTATTGATTAGCCATGAAACAAGATGATTTCCAAAGAAACTGCTTGGATACTTTGATTTAGGGTCATTAGTATTGGAGATTATGTTTTCATCACTTGCACAAATGCTAAAAACAAGATATGATATTTCACATTTAGGTAGTTCTATCTCAGGGCAAGGAGTTCATAACTTGATTTGCTCTTCTGAAATCAAGATAAAGTAGGAGAACTATTATAATGTGCATAGTTTTTCCTTATGCAATATGACAATATTAAACAAGAAATTTCTATTTTTGCAACAAGATTGTCACTTAGGATAAACAAAAGCATGACTTTAAAAAACTAATAAATAGTAAATAGCAATAATTTTTAGTCAGTCTATTTTGAATTAACTGGTGACATCTTGTATTGAAAGTATCATGAATGTGAGGAAGACCGAATTATACAGTTGTTTTGTTAAAATATTCCCAAAAGACCTTGAAGAAAGATTTGCAGGGGCCTCAGATAGCTCGCAAACATTACTTAGATGGTTAGTTACTCCAGTTCGTTTGGGAACATTGGGAAACAATATGCCACTGTTCTCCTCTATTCTGTGCCCTCTCTAGGGCTTCGTTGAATGTTAGATCTGTGTTGGAGGTCTCTATTTTAAGTGGTATTCACTCAAGTGTCTTTTTCACAAACATAAGGGGTTGCAAAAATTAAATTACCTGAATAAGTGGGTGTGGCAGTTGAAATCTGTCAACAAGATTAAACAGACAGGCTTGGCCAAATAAGCACATAAAGCCCACCAAAACTGTGTTTGAGGGCCTGTTTATATGGAGCCGAGTTACCCGGCTAGCCGAGTTACTCGGCAAGACGTGATAAAAATTAAATCCTGTTTATATGGAGCCGAGTTTCTCAGCTAGCCGAGTTACTTCTGGGCAGTGTTACATTAAGTATAACGATTTTCACGCTAATTTCAATTTCATGGCTTTGGGGAGTTCGTCTTCATGCACATCAATCTCTGGTGGGCGAGTGGGGGCCATGATTGTTTTAATGTCAAATGCTTCGCTGTAAACGCATGCGCATTTTGTTCGATTTTGTCCCGGCTAGCCGAGTAACTCGGCATTTTGCGTTTATATGAGAGACCCGGGTAACTCGGCATGCCGAGATCTCGCCTGTTTTGCCGGGATCCCGGCTAGCCGAGTTACTCGTCTCTCTCATATAAACAGACAGCCGGGATAACGTTAATTTTGTATACATGGCGGGTAACTCGGTCTGCCGAGTAACTCGGCTAGCCGGGTAACTCGGCTCCATATAAACAGGCCCTGAATTGTATTTGAAAGGAGTGCCATTCCACAAATTTTTCTTAGCCAAAGTACTGGTATAAATATCACTTGTTAAACAATAACACTACACGCCTAGCTTGTGAACCAATTGGTGAAATCTGTGGCCTAAATTCATAAGGACTAAATGATAAGATTCTCACCTTTGATGAAGCATAATTCCTTTGCAATAGATCTCAAGTTCTGGTTCAACAAATAATGACCCATCATCAACTCTGAACTTGTAAAACAGGTATTCATCTTTAAAGAGATGATCATCACACACTAGAAGTAAAAGAAAGTAATATTTAGCATCCACGAGAAATGTTACAGCCTTTTTATCACAGAAATTCTTTCACAAGAACAACCATTTTCAGATACACAAGTCTGAGTCTGACATTGATTATCTGGAACAATTTGGAACTATGTAACTTGACTGTAAGGTCAGCAGATTATCAAGAAGCAGATATTGATTCCCCCAGAAGCACAAAAAGTTTAATTCTTAGTTAAGTCTATATTTATCAAGTAATTGACAACCCTTTTTGGTTTCGAAAGTGTTGTTTGATTTTTCAAGTAACTTGATATGATTTGGTCTAAACAGCTGGGTCTATTTTTATCAATTTCCATACCCACATTTCTGAAAAACAAGTCACATTTGCTTTAGTGGTAAGGGGTCCAAAGCAATTAGCAGTAATTATTTCCCCAACCAACCCATGTTTAACCAACGTTGGTATTTTCTGGGGTGTTGCAACCTCCACATCACCCATGCCCTTGTTAAGTTTTAGTTTTCTGCAGAGGCATTATTCCCAGGGGGTTCATGGGCAGGGGGTTATGTCTGCCAAACCTTCTACCTTCAAGATGTTTAGAAGGGCTTCCAAATCTACTAAACCTACCATTTTTTAGGATTCAGCACCCACGAAACACAAACTCCGAGTCTATCAATTCTGCCATTCAACAATTGGCCCAATATTAACCCCTAATTAGCACTTGACCCATAATTCCAGCTCTGATAGTGGGGGGGGGGGCAAAGAACCCTAAAACAGCAAATTTCTTAGCCAAAACCATACAACATGTTTTCCAAAAAACCGCAAAAACGTACTGAAATTGCAAATTGAAACACTGTAAAATCCTACTTTTTGAAAGTAAGAACAGTAAAACTGCTCTCAAAATGTCGAGAAACCACAAGCCCTCATTCCTAATGGCCCCCTATAGATATTGGAAAAAAAGGGCATGGGCATGGGTACAAGCCTACTGGTCCATAGCTAAAATTCTATTGTTCCCTATTGTTTTCTATTGTTTCCTACTGGTCAATGCTTACAATTCTATTGTTTCCTATTGTTTTCCTTGTGCACAATTCTGTGCACAAATAATCAGCTTTGAATTTGCTTACTGCCTAATTTATACAAACTACCATATTACCATGGTGAAGGACACCATTATCTTGTAGAAGCCTCATGCATTTGACAGCATTTTCCCTGCTTGTTGCTTCCCTTGTTTTCAACATCCAATCTACAACTTCTTTGCCAACCATGCAACCAGAGTAAGTTCTGAAATGATATCTTCTGTCACCAATCATGCCGGGTTCTTCGTGCATGCGGATACGTAATTGTTCTCCAATAATTAGAATCTGTCCAGGGTTGGGTGCCATTTTTAACAGTCACAGGATTGTTCTGTTTCACACCCCTGTTTCACTTTTACTCTTCAAATTGCCTCCTTGTTTCCTACTTCACTGCACGCTGTAGGACACAGAAAACGTCCCCAAACGCTGATTTATGCCTGGCGATTTCGTATTTTCAGATTTGGCTGCAGTTTCAAACTTTATGCAGAATAATTGCGCCACCGACACGTGCGCCTGCAGCCTTTAGGCCAAACAACTCTGGGATCCCTGAAAAGTTCTTTTTCTTTCCTTTCCTAGAGAATTTAAAGCGAAACTTTCTGACTCGCTCCACCAGCCGAGGATCTGTGCAGATCAAAATGAAACTAGACCGGTGCTAACAACAAAAAGACATCAAACAATAGCAGAACAACTGATGAGATTGTTGACAAGTGCAGTTTCATGTTTCAAATTCATGGAAATTTGATTCCCTGTTCGCATGTGCATGCTTAAAACCAAGAACAGAGCTCTTTAAAGCACGTTAAGCTTTCTTCGTTGTTTCATTAACTCAACAGAGATATACTCTTGTGTCAACACGTTTCTTGAAATTCGCTGTTTCTTCAGACGATTGTAAAGTTACACAACATCACGCAAATCTGTCAGCCATTTTGTTTGTCCTTTGACAACAAAACTCCCCCTCCCCCCTTTACTCCTTTCTCCCTCTCAGCGGATTATAAAGTCCCTGTGAAACCCGCGAGCATGAAGGGGGGCTATATTGCGCAGGGCAGCCCCCTTCTTCAAATTATTGTTGATTTGGGGGGGGGGGGATTTGTAATAGTGTAGCCGTCAGTGCATCATAATTTCGAAGACGGAGCGCGACCGCGAGCGCCCTGTCCTGCATCATTGCATCCCTTGTCCAGTACAGCACTTGCATTTCGATAGCAAAGGTGTCATTGCAATCAATGTCTTCCAAACTTGTCGGGGCAAGCAATGTTGCTCGGTTTTACTAAATATGTAACTCGCTTAGCTTAAGCGTATACTGTTTTGTCCTTATGAAACGATCACCTGAGAAGGTTGACATGAACAGTCTAATTTAGCCGATTCGTGTGGTGACAGCGAGCTTGCCCTTAGCCTGGTCAGGGTCAGACCCCAGTCATCGTAGCGTCACAGCAGGATCAAGGTCTAGCTGGTCCACCTTCTTGTATTCTTGGATCCTGGCGATACACGTTTTTTATAAGAAAGTGGTTTATAAGAAAGTAGTGCTCAATATCTTAAAAGTTTAAGAAAGTTCAATACTGGATTCTTGAAACTTAAGAAAATTCTGTTTCATACTTTCACTCCTAATGTTCTGTGTGCTACTTTCGCTCTTCTGTTCAGTGGCTCTTCTTGCTATTAAACGAGTCTAATGATTATTTTCTTTGAAAAACGTGGTATTTGTGCAATGTATACAGTGTCTTAAACTGTGCATTCTTAGAAATACTGGATTCCAAAATTTTTGCTAAGAAAGTCACAAGAAATTTTTGGTACTGAAAACATGAAATATCTAAGAAAGTTTCAATACTGGCCCAAAAAAAACTTTCTTATAAAAAAAACCGTGTAGGCGCTCAATACACCATTGCCCCTTCACCTTAATTTACTTGGTTTACAAGTATGTAGTTAAACCTAATTTAACTTGGTTTCGACAGCCAAAGGTGAGATCCAGACAGCAAATAATAAGAGCTTTTGTTCTTTTGATATGATCATATACTATCAAACTACAAAATGCTGAAAAGCTATATTTTATTTTAAACAGTTGCAAAACACGAATATACAAGTTGTAGAAATCTGCTAACATTTAGCTATTATAACTATCAAACCAAAGAGAAAAACTATCATAATATGATAACAATTTAATTGGAAATATCGAAAACACAAGCATCTACTGAGGTTTCACTCGAAAAAAAGGTACTCCATAATTTTACAAAACAAAGTTTTATTCCTTTAGGGTGATAGCAATCAAATTAAAAAAATCGTTGCACTTTAACCGAATTGAAAACTTCTTAGCTGGCTCTAAACATTCTGAGCTATATTTGAACTCTTTAGCTATATCTTAGGACCTGGCCAAACGATCAGACATTACTTGTCAAACGTTTGAGATTTGTTTGTCAAGCAAAATGTTTTACCGAAACGTTACAAAACAAAGCTCGTCTGTTCTTCAAACATTTGTTTCTGAATCTTTTTTAAAACTTCGCCTACAAATGCTGCTTATTCATGCTTAATGTTTTGTACCGTGACCAAACATTCAGAAATTGCATGATGAGCAAATTTCAAGTGTTTTACAAACAATG
>JACTAT010000966.1:0-12153 GCA_014526335.1 Chrysaora quinquecirrha | reverse complement strand
GGAGCCTCTCTTCTCCATTAGCTTTGCTACTGAAGGAGTTCCCCCTTTAAATTCATTCTCATATATACATATCCCACTGATACTTTTTGCTCCAACTACTTGTATTTTTCCTACTTAACTTGTTAAATTGTTTGCTATTGTATTAGTATTCATTGTATTAGTATTGTATTAACTTGTAAAATATTTTTTAGTGGAATGTATGAAGTAGTACTTGTTTATTTCCATCTTTTTAAGGCGAAGTGTTTTTTTATCAGAATGCGTTGTCGCTTTCTCTCATTCAAAGATCAGCCGTACCCGTGTCGAGAACTGCAAATAGCTATTATTAGAGCTACGAAACTCACTTTTAAGAATTTATATTATTCAAAGGCGTTACATAGCACCAACTGAGATACATGATTGAACGCCTTTGATGAGTTGATGAATATGCCCTACATTACATGTCTAAACTTTGAAATTTTGGTTAATTACGAATGGCATTTGAAGAACACTTACTTTTTAGACTATGATAGCAAATTCTTTGAGGTCTTCTGCTTTACCAACGTTTTTCAATTTCACTAATATAAACAATGATCAAAACCATCAGCGACATCCTCCACTGTACTAATGATAACCCTCAACGAAACCTTGCATCCTCCACTGTACTGATGATAACTCTCAACAATGCTTTGCATCTTCCACTGTACTGATGATAACACTCAACGAAACTTTGGAACAGCCTAAAACCTGAGGTTAAGCAAGCACCCTCTTTACTCATTTCAAACACCGACTTTCATTTTAATTAAAATTTATTGTGCGTTTTGACAATTAAGTTGTTTATTTGTATTCTTATCAAACTTAAATATTTATTTTTACGGCCCCCTGAAAAGCAGCCTTGGCTGACGGGGTTACTGTGTTTAAAGAATATAAAATAAAATGAAATGAAAAATGAAAGACGAAACGGAAGGGAGACATTGAGGTTGGCGGGAAAAAGTATTATGCATTGTGGATCATTGAAATCTGAATGTGTATTCTAGGTTAGCATTCTCTTCAAATGAAATTCCATCATAAGTGGTTTAATAACCTGTATCTTATAGCTATGTGTCTTTCCTGTATGAATGGATAGCAAAGACCTATTTTTGCGAACGTTGAAAGAAGTCCTTACTGTCTTGCATCAGGTATTCCTTGGTAACCCAAAAGTATCAATAATCCACAGTTTGTGAATGGGCTACCCACAAGTATAAAGAAAGATGCATTTTCAAACCAGATATCCAAAAGTATCGGATCTCAAAACAAACTCTTACCCATAATTATAGGATGGATCTTCAAGTTCAAGTGACCCCCCCCCCCCCTGAGCTATGATAAACCTCCATGTTACTTCGTAACCAACACTGTACTGATGATTACCTTCCACCTTACTTGCATCCTCCACTGCTAAACAGCTTACCTCCAAAATCTCAAAATATGTCTATATTTTTATAACTTCGATTGTCGCATTGCCTATCGACAACCCTATTCATAGCTTTAAAAAAAGACAATTCAATTTTTTACTTGTATAACTGAATGCAGCACATGCTGTTCTTATGAGGGGCAATTGCAAAATGAAATCAAAGAATAGCCACAATGAATTGCTAAACTTTTGCTTCTTTTCTTAGCAGCTCTTAAAATCGAAACTAAATTTAGAGTAAGGTTAATAATTTTTGGAACAAGCTCTGGGGTTTCTTTAACTGTGGATTAGTTTTCATATATTTGTACATGCGAACAGCAAACACATAGATACAAAATCTGATATAATTCAAATATTATTTGTTTTTATTAACAAAATATTTATTACAAACAATGATGCGACGTTTTGATAACAAGAGGCATATTCTATTCTTCTGTTGGCAAGTTTCTACTAACTCGTTGGAGGCGTTCAATCAATCGTGTGCTATCTATTAACGTTCAATGGCTTTGAACAATGTAAATTGCACTATACTACATGTAGCACTTCATGTGCTAAAAGATATAGAACCACCGAGTATTTCTGTAAAAGCAATTAACGAAAGTGAAACCTAAAGCAGATAGTTATAACGGAAATACAGAGTGAAGAAATTTATTAAATATGTTTTAGTACTATATAGTTAGTGTATGCAGATGATGCAGTCATACTGTATTTCATCGAACATATACGCATATAACATTTCTAGCGGTTCACCAACTAACTAAGGAATTTTAATTGTTTTTACACTTAACCGCTACGTTCTTCCGTTATAGAAATGTTCAATGATAAATATGTTTATTTTGTGTAAATTTCTTCCCGGGGTGGTCAAGTTCTTGAGGTTTTATATTCTCGTTGAGATTCCTTCGAAACTCGTTTCCTTGCATTCCTTTCCGGCTCTTTCCTCAAAAAACTGAAGGTATTTTTAAGAGCCCTTCTTATGTTCTAAGGGCCTTTCTTGTGTTCTTCAATCACCAGGTTAGTCTGTTTCTCATACATGCATTTCTATTTGTGCTTTGTTGTGGTCGTTACTTAAATAATTTGTTTTAGTCTCTCTGCATGTGATCCACACGTGCATATAATTGACAAATTTGTAAACATCTGTCTTCAACAAAAACTTGCATAAACGAAAACCTTTTACAAACATCACTCGATCACTGTATGTAAACTCTATTGTTAAAGATATCTGTCCTGTTTATATATCCTCCAGTCTCGTCTCACAAATAAAATGCTATAAAATCATTAAAAGAGTAAATGCAAGAAAGCAACTCATAGCTTATATAAACTGCCAACCTTGGGTCATGGAAAATAGTTTGCATTCGTCATTAGCTAATTTTGACGACGTTTCTGGAAACAATTTATAGCATAATGTCAATGTATAGCCTTTTGAATTCTTAGACAAGCTTTTACTAGGAAAACACACCAAGCTAACATGTACTGTCAAATTGTGGGCAGTTTATCAGTTTACCCTTTATTTATTTCAAATCCGCATACACTCACATGCAAGGTGTATGGGAGAGTTTCTCTAAAAGCGCTTTAATTCAAATATATCATCGTGAACAGCTGATGTTTTGATTTGATCTATCTTTTCCATCGTGAACAACAGATTTTTTATCATTGTTTATGTTAGTGAATTAACAAAGAAACGTTAGTAAAGCAAAAGACCTCGAAAATTTTGCTATCATAGTCTAAAAAGTAAGTAAAATGCCATTCGTAATTAACCCACATTTTTATCGTAAAATAACGAAAGGTTATTTGCAATCAAAAAAGTCTAGGCATTTAGGGCATATTCATCAACTCATCAAAGGCGTTCAATCGTGTATCTCAGCTGGTGCTACGTAACGCCTTTGAATAATAAAAATTCTTAAAAGTGAGTTGCATAGCTTAAATAATAGCTATATCAATCAATCAATCAAAAAAATATAACTTGCTACACAATACAGGAGCGTCGTTATGTATACAATTTAAAATAGTTTTCACTACCTTAGTTACAAAAGAAACAACAGAACAAGCCCAAGTAGAGTAAAATGGGTAAATTGAATATAAAACTAAACTAAAATAGTAATGAGAAAAATAGCTAAGAGGAGATGCAGGAGAGAACGGTGACCAGTAGGTTCAAATATTATTTGTGCCACAGCGTATTTCACATGAATCTTTAATAAAACAAGCTACCCATCTGATTAATTTCAGGTTCTCACTTGACAACATATAAATGAATTTCTCTTGTGGTGAGAGGAGCTTAAAGTTTGTTACAGACTTTTCAATTTTTTCATAAAGCTCAGTTCGTAAACTGTTGTACTTTGGGCAGATTGTAAGAAGATGCACCTCGTCTTCAATCGTGTTTCCATTACACATCAAGCAATTTCTGTCCTCGACAAGTAAATTTTCTCTCCGGCCAGTCTCGATTCGCAGCCTGTGATCACTGCAACGGAACTTCGCAAAGCATCTTCTTAATGATTTATCAGTAATTTTAGTATAGGGCTCACACTGGAAGTGTCCTTTAAATGTTGCGTAGGTTCTGAGCTTATTATTTCCTTTATTTGACGGGCCAACCTTCGATTTAATTTCCTTCGCCCAATAGCGCTCGTAGCATTTTCTTAGGGAACGGCTTACTAAGGACTTGAAATGATTTGATTTCATCCTTTTTATCTTATTGGGGTTCGAGTCTATCCCACACGTCTCAAGATATAGACAACAAGAGTTAACCCAGCTCAGATGCCCATCCCGTTTTAGGCGACAGCTCTCGTTAAAAGCTCTTTTTACAAGGTTGTCCTCGGACATATTTAAAAGGCGGTGGAAGAATAGGAATTGTTTTTCTAGGCAATGGATTACCATAGGCAATCTGCCAAGCTCTCCCAATACCGCTAGGTTCGAGCAGCTTCTATTCACACCTAGGATACTTTTACAAACTTTGAGGTGTTGGGTTTCACTGTCACGAAAGAGAGACTCGAATATAAACTTAATACGTTCATCTTGATTGCTAAACCTTTTTAAGGCCTTGAGCTGTCTCAAGTTAAGTTGTGACCAAACTTCGCTATTGTATGTCATAATCGGTTGTAAGACTGAGTCGAAAATTCTAAATGTAACACCTGTATCAAAATCAACTTTGTTCAAGACATTTCTTACTGCGAAGTATGCTTTGGAAGATTTTTCATTTAAATTTTCAATTGCCGGATTATAAGAGCCTGAGGAGGACATTAAGGTGCCAAGATATTTGTATCTGTTTGTCAGTTGCATTTTTCATTTCCTAACAGAAAAGTCAAGTTATTGGGTATTTTGCCTGTTTTATTAAAGACCATTATATTACTCTTTTCAAATTAACCTTAAGGTTCCATTTCGAGAAATACATTTCTATTTTATCAAGGCACTTCTGTAGACCGGACGGGGTAGTGGAGAGTAATAAAAGGTCGTCCGCATACAAAAGGTGCGTGAAATTTATCCCGTCTAAGCTAACCTGGTCATTGTTCTCGCTGAATAATAGATTAATATCTTCAATAAACAAATTGAATAATAGTGGTGATAGATTGCATCCCTGTTTTAGACCTCTTGTTGCAGAAATCGGATCGAGAAGAGTATCCTTAAGTTTCACACGCTGATAAACTGTGTTATACATTGCTATAAGGCTTTCAAAGAAGTTGCCTTCAAAACCGAAAGACCATAGTTTATGAAAGAGGAACCGCCTGTCCACAGAATCGTAAGCTTTACGAAGGTCAATGAAAGCCGTGTATAGACTTTTCCCTTCACTCTTTACTATCTTGTTAATAAGACTATTGACGACAAAACGTGATCTGTAGTTCTGTGGCCCTTTAGGAAACCTATTTGATGAGGGCTTATCAGTTCAAATTTCTTGATAGTTACTTCTAACCTATTGGATAGTAGTGCTCCATACAGTTTACCAAAACATGAGCCTACGCTTATCCCTCTATAATTATCTAGGTCTTCCTTGCAACCGCCCTTGTGAATGGTTGTGAGTATATTAACTGACCACTGTTCAGGGTATTTGCCAGATTGTAGGATTTTGTTGAAGAGGGTTGTAATTGCGGCCGACAAAACGTCTTTTCCAGTCCTCAAGAACTCATTTAATACTCTGTCAATTCCAGGAGATTTGCCTGCTTTTAATTTCTTAATAGCAAGAGCGACCTCAGTTTTATCGAAAGGGGCATTTAAGAACTTCATAGTATTTTCTTCCCTATAACCTGGCTTAAGATATGACTTAAAAACCGTAGCATCGTTGTCTGTTGTATTTTCAGCCTGAGTGTAAAGTTTAGTAAAGTAATCGTGGTATTTATTAGCAACGTTGGTTAAATCATCTACTGGCCTATCATCGTCAACATTTTCGTTTTCCTTCTTAATATTCGAGATCATTTTCCAAAAACCTTTCGGATCAGTTTTCTCGAACGATAAGAGCTTACTTTTAAGTTCCGAGTTGTGAGCTCTAGCTGCTTTCCGGAGCATTGTTTTGTACTCATAGTAGAGGGATCTATATCTGGATTGAAGGCTACGGTCAAATGGGGATTTCTTCATTTGTGAGGCAAGTCTAGAAAGTCTGTTCTTAGTGATCATACACTCTTTTGTAAACCATTTTTTATGCGATTTTTTCACTTTCCTTCCTCTGGAAACTTTTCTCTTAAGATTCTGAGACATAGCCGTAGATGCAACATCATTAATGATATTAGTTAGTTCTTTAACGGCTAAATTTATACCTTGTTGAGTAGGCTGAAAATCAGTATTTACAAAAACCGATAATTTCTGCATAGTTTCCGGTGAACTAAGGGATGCTAGAAATGAATGTGCCACTTTGTCGTTCCAAACCACCTTTTCTGGAACTTTTGATAACTTCACTTTAGTGGTACTAACAGGAGTAGAAGGGACAAATTTCGTCCTTATTCTTAATGAAATATTACAATGATCGGATAACAATGTGAGTTTACCGACCATAAATCGCTCAATTCTCGAAAAGCAATTGGCGTTGGCTAAGCAATAATCGATAGTGCTTGGTTCAGCACTCATTGCGCTATGAAGAGGATACCGCGTAAAGCTCCCGTTTTCGTCACCTTTTGTTCTTCCGTTAACTATCCGGAGTGACGCTGACCTGCATAGCTGAAGCAGCATTTTCCCACTTTCATTGGGAGCTCTACAGTCCATATTTTCCCTTGGGAAGCTCGTATCCCCTTCATAGTCTAAAGGCATGTTGAGAAAATTGTTCTCAACGGAGTCAAATTCAACGTAATCATTTAAAGTATTGGTGTAACTATTAAAGTCTCCAAGCAAAAACACTTCTCCTTGTGTATTGTACTCGGCCACTTGTTGCTCTAAAATTTGGAACATTGTATTTGTGTCTTTCCCCAGTTTTTGGAGGTAAGGAGAATTGTTAGGTGGGACATAAACAAAAGCAATAAAATATCGTTTTCTATGTTGAAAAGGACTTGTCAAGCTTTATCCATATTGTTTCAGGATTATCCAAGTCCATAATTTTAACCCCTGCTCGTATAGCCCTTCTAATTAGTAATGTTAAACCCCCATAATAGCGACGATTGCTACTAATACGTCTACTGCTTGAAAAACTTTCAAAGTTTTGCAAATGGGTCTCTTGCTCTGGGCCGGTATGAGTTTCTGAGAGAGCAAAAATATCGTACATCAATGTACTCTGAAGGAAATCTTCTTCAGTTAGCTTGGAGACTTTATTAGGCCCAACATTCTGGAATAAACCGTTTATATTCCAGTATCCAATTTCTAAAAAATTAACAAACTTACCTACGTTTGAGAACATAACGAAACGTGGATACAAAACAAGAAAGAACAGTGATATGGAAAGGAGTCACTTATTAGTTCCTCAAGCTAAAAAGGTGACCAGGAACGCTGTCTGAAGCCACCATTAAACATGACCCCTCTTCGGCCTCTTCTCCTAGTATCTCTCCGCTGGCCTTGAGCTTGCTGAGTGAAGACAGGTAGCCCAAGTTGTTCTTTTAAACTGAAGCTTATGTTGCTGGACAAAATCTTTGCTCCTTCTAAGTTCAAGTGAACTTTGTCTATTCCATATAGCTTTTCGTTGATCTTTCCCCGAAGTGCAAGGTTGGAATTATCAATCAGGTTGATCTTGTCGTCTTCATGGCTCCATTTCAATAGTTTTAGGTTTAGTTCGACTCTTCCTAACTCTAAGTTAGGATCGTCCCCTCTGGGAACAATAGAGCTAATTGACACTTTGGTTTGCTCATTACGACTGCAAATCAATTCCACTGTTTCTTTAGCGGAAACTAAAATATCATCCAGAGATTTTCCATCGCGGATATCATTCGTACCCAAGTGCAGGACCACATGATTTGGTATTTCGAGACTAAGATCACTGATAGCTTTTTTCGCTTCATCCCAGGTATATGCTGTAACCTTGGAGACTTTAATCTCAGGACTTCTAGCAAGCAGTCTTTCTGGTTCAACAAGCTTGATTATACTGTCGCCCATTAACAGCACTTGATTTGCTTGGGCCTCGTTAGGTTTTGGTCGAACTTGGTTATTCTCTACACTCTTAGAGGGAGCAGCAAATTTTTGATTATTGATTAAAGAGTTAATTACATTATCTTTACATGTTATTTGATCTTTGAGGAAGGTTGATTGACTTGACAGAACTTCATTCAACTTTTTGATGCTAACGATCTCACTCTTTATATATATCAGCTCCTCCTCTAGGTTCTTATTCTCTGAAGACAAGGAGTCTACTTCAGACTGGTGAACTTCATTATCTTTTTGAAGCTCTTCATTCTTATTCTCCATTACCGTGAGCTGATTTCTTAAGGCTTCGTTTTCTTTTTCTAATGACATTAACTTGGACTTACCGCTTTGCAATCCTTTAATATTCTCTTTCAAGGCAGCTATTTCTTTCGACTTCGCATCTATTTCTTTCATTAAAAGTGTGACTTCAGCGTTTTTCGAATATATTTCTTTCAAATCCTCACGGACTGAGTTAGATATTTGTCTACCTGTTACTGACACATGTTTCTCGATACTTGTAAGATGATCGGAGAGGTTACTATTGGCACACGGTTGATGAGATGATTGGATTTTACCTTCTAGAGTATTCAGTCTCTTGTTAATGTTATTTTGATTGTCTATGACCGTTTGAAGGAGGTCATTGATATTCAGTTTTTTCAATGAGGCTTGGATGTTTGCTATGTCATTCGATAGCGATGTCAATGTACCTTTGGAATCTTTCATGTCAACAGTAGAAATGACTTTACCTGGCTGAAGTTCATAGCCATCCATACCTTTAAACTTCTTGCCAGGGGATCTTTCTAGGCCAGATGAGCCAACCGTCGTTTGATTTTCTCCATCATTGTCATCAACGAGTGAGTTTGTAAGGTTAAGAATATCAGGGAAAACTTTGTCTATGAATTCAATATAATTTTGACCCTGAACAGAAATTCGATTCGTCTCCAGGTGAACAATAATCACGTATGATAAATTGTTACTCTTAAGGTCTTTGACTCTTATTTCAATGTCAATAAATAGACCTTTCTGGTCATGTTTGTCGATCCAGTTCACGTCGTGTTGGCTGCCGAAAGATACGCTATATAAAACTTTACAGATAGCGTATACCCAAAAAGGGAGCCTTTGGCCCTGCGTTTTAAAACAGTGAAACAATGCAGTCGGCGCATACAGACCTTCTTTAAAGGCCTCAAATTCGCAGGAAGCAGATTTTCCAGTTGCTTTTTTTTCCTTCGCCCTTGGTAGGCCATAGAAATTTTTGACTTCTTCAACTGAATTAAAGTCATCCTTCCCTTTTGTTGTCGAAAAAGGCGCCGATGGGCCTAGGCTAGATTCAACTTTATCTGGTGATGTTTCTGCAAGTGACCGTTCTGTCATTTTAATTACTAGTTAGAGGATATCACTTTGCCTTAGAATACAAAAAGATGAAGAGCAAGAACCTAATCTACCTGTAGTAGCTGTAAGAGAACCAGCTAAATGATTTCCCCTCCAGAGCACGTGCTTCACCTGTCAGCCATTACGAAAAAAACAAACTCGTTATAAACTAAAGTCACATCTGCTTGCAAAAAGCTTTGGAAACTAACCATATGCAGTTCTCGCAACAGGTGCGGCTGATCTTTGAATGAGAGAAAAAAACAACGAATTCTGATAAAAAAACACTTCACCTTAAAAAGATTGAAATAGAAAAGTAGGTTCAGGTTCAGATTCATGGTTTTAAATTCCACTACTACATACATTCCACTAATACAATATTTTACAAGTTAATACAATACTAATACAATTAATTCTAATAGAATAACAAACAATTTTTTAAGTTAAGTAGGAAAAGTACAAGTAATGAGAGCAAAAAGTATCAGTGGGATATGTATATATTGAATGGAGGAACTCCCTCAGCAAGGCTTATCGAAAAGAGAGGCTCCCCTATCAAAAGAAATATTTCAGCACTTCATAGAGATATACGTAATTAGCATAGAAAATGAATCTACGATTCTATTCTCGAGTGATGCGAGAGAGTACGAGGAGAGTCGGAGGTTAGTTTCCAAAGCTTTTTGCAAGCAGATGTGACTTTAGTTTATAACGAGTTCGTTCTCTTTACTTTATATTGGAAGTACGTATAAGTCATTCAATGTTAGCGATATGTGCAGCATATATTTTACACCATTTACAACAAACAGCCTGGTCATCATACTGAAATTTATTTATAACAGTTTGGTAATGGAAATATTTCCTACCGAACGTATGAAATGTTTCCTACATTGTAACACTCTAAGATATTTCAATTTGATATCCCCGAGAAGCGGTGCAATGGAATGTTTATCATACGAAACTTTAAAATCTTGGAAAGAAATTACGTTTGCTATGCTTTGTTCTCTCATTTGGTCTTCATATCTCACTTACATACTTTGTTCTTCTAAGATTTCTTACCAAGCAATTATGTCCTGAGAAAGCACGAAATAACAATATATCTTATCAGAAACTCGGGCTCAAGCCATGGCTCTGTAACTTTTAATGCTTCGAAAACTTAAGCAAAAGAATGATATTTCTGCTGGTAAGGAGGGATCAGGTAAAAGCTACTAGCGATCTTCAATTGACATTACTAGAGAATAGAGAATATTACGATTGTTAATGAGGTCGATCGCAGAGTTCTAGAAAAATGAAATGTTGAAAAAAATATGAGTTTATACATAGATCCATAATGAATGAATGAGAAAGCCGATGAAACTAGTGAATATGATTGCAGGCTATTCAAAATCTGGTGCAGCTCAAGTATGATGTCAATCAACAATGTACTAAACAGGTCAATGCACACATGTTTGCCGAATTCGATAATCAAGGCTTGATCCGCCCAAATTTAAAAAAATTTCAATAATCTGCCACCCTTCACGCATAAAATAACATTCCCGCTCTCCTGATTTCATAAACCGAGCGTTTGATTTCGTATTCAGAGGAAGTGTAAGGGGTAGCTAATTTGAAGATGAAAACCACGGTTAAAGAAAATACAATGTTTTTTATTTTGCTGCTTGTGATGAGTTTTTGCATTAACGTTCAGTGTTCGTCTCATGTCGCTGAAATATGTGGAAGGGGACAAGGTATGCTTCAGTAGCTATTACGAAGCACGCAAGACTCTTCAATGTTAAATTTAGCTGTGAAAATCAGTGAAAGTAGATAGAATCATGATATATTAAGTCTTAAAGTTCCTTAATTTCTAAGTTTATTTTTTAAATGTTTCTTGTTTATAAGTTACTAGTTTCTAGTTTCTAAGTTTTGAAACTATTTTTTGCACATTATGAATTTCAAGGGGACAAATTGCCCGAGTCACCAGAAGAAATCATCAAAGAAACAAAGGCGGAAGAAAATGAAGATAATGCAGGAGAAGGTAAATGCCAAAAATCAAAACTTTCTTAGTATTTCTATGTAGCGATTCAAAGTATCGTACTCACAAATTTTTTTTATTATTCTTCCAGGGAAGTATTTCTTTCAAGGAGACATAAGACTCACGCCATCACAAAAGAAGAATCTTGCGAAGAAAAAGCAGACTGGAAAGAGAGATGTTACTTCTTTGCCAAATACAAAATGGACTGAGCCACAGAATATCAAATACGTACTGGATAACAGTCTCAGTGAGATATTTATTCAACATACTTATTACATAATTCCTTTAATATCAATTACTATTTCGAGCTGACTTTGGAAATAGATAACGCAACACAGATGGACCGAAGCTCCGTCCTTGTTCCTCTGTCAAGATTTCGAAACAGTATTCTACTCTTTGTACGGTTTTTTTCAGCAAACGAAGCAAAGACTGCAATTAAAGCTGCAATAAGAGACATTCAAAAATACACATGCTTACGTTTTGTTACCAGAAATGATCAATCAAGGCATTATATTAAATTCATTGGTGAAGACGGGTAAGATAACTGCAAACTAACCGATCTTTTCTTTTGTTTTATTTTCTATTCTTCTGCTACTCGGATTCTCATTGCGAAATTCACTCACGAGTTTGTGTTCCATAAAGTGCTGCTTTATTGGCTACCAACAAATATAAAAACTATAATTGCTAGATAAAATTCACGTTAAGTATTATTTGGGAAATAGCGTAATAGTATGGTAATAGAAGAAAGGTTAGCAATTAACTTCAATTTCAGACTCCTTGAGCAGAAAGAAAAGTGAGGATTCAGTTGCACTGTCATCGCGATGAATTACAAATGAGTTTGACG
>JACTAT010000965.1:0-12154 GCA_014526335.1 Chrysaora quinquecirrha | reverse complement strand
CTGAATAATTAACTAACTGATTAACTAACTAACTAACTAACTAACTAACTAACTAACTAACTAGGTAATCGACTGGCTGGCTGGCTGGCTGACTGACTGACTGACTGACTGACTGACTGACTGACTGACTGACTGACTGTCTGACTGACTGACTGACTGACTGACTGACTGAATGACTGACTGACTGACTGACTGAATGACTGAATGACTGACTGACTGACTGACTGACTGACTGACCGACTGACTGACTGACCGACTGACTGACTGACTGACTGACTGACTGACTGACTGACTGACTGACTGACTGACTGACTGACTGACTGACTGACTGACTGACTGACTGACTGACTGACTGACTGACTGACTGAATGACTGACTGACTGACTGACTGACTGACTGACTGACTGACTGACTGAATGACTGACTGACTGACTGACTGACTGACTGACTGACTGACTGACTGACTGACTGACTAACTGACTGACTGACTGATTGACTGACTGACTGACTGATTGACTGACTGACTGACTGACTGACTGACAGGCCGACTGACTGACTGACTAAAACTATTTAGCTAGCTAATAACTAACTAACAAACAAACTAACTAACTTACTAATTAACCAACTAACTAACTAACATGAAATCGAACTTGCCAACTATCTAACTAACAAGCTAACTAACTAATTAACTATTTAACTATGTAACTAATTCACCAACTGGTGTTACTTACCAACTATTTTAAATAGAATCTTTATCTTTAATTCTATTCGACATCTCAGTGTGGCCGGTGAGTTGATTTAAATTTAAAACACAACATTCATCCGACTTCGCATCTCTGGCTGGCGCATTTTCATCTATTAATGGTCTTTTTCGGTCACTTTTTCACATTAAGGCCTGACCAAATTAGGAGACAACAAAAGAGTAGTGTAGCGAGAGACATGCAAATGTTTCTGGGAGACAACAGAAACATTTTTTGTCTCCGTGACTCGGGGCACATGTTGCGCGCTTGTCACTCGCATGTTGAGCCACCCTGGGAGACATGCTGAATGCAATGTCGCGTGCGACATGTCTCCTGGTTTTAGCCACTGATTTAGAATTACTTCACGATTTAAGATCATTCTGTTCATTTGTAGAACGCCGTTATCAAGATACAATTTGCGAAAAACACTAAAGAAAGTCGACATGATTCGAAGTCCTGGAGGAACGCCTTTGGTTAAATCGATCATTGAATCTGGTCAAGGGGTGACACCCCTGTTAACTGGGGCACTTCGCAAAAAATTCAAGGTAAAGCATTTTTAAACTCATCGTATTTTTCAGTTTACACCTTTTGTTTCGTTTTTGCTGCCATTTCCTAGCTAAGCCCCGTATTTTGTTGACTGATGTGGAGAGTGTCAGACGAAAAAAAGCTTTTAAGTATGCCCGAAAATGTTTCCGTCGTTTTTCGTAATTTTGAAGTGTTGTACAACTCAGAAACTATTCACTGCAATATTCCATATCGTTGAATAGACAGATTCTACTGCAGCACGAAAAATCTTGTCTGTCGGGAGTGGCTTCCAAATAACAAATTAATTTATATATAGAAATTAACTTGAAAAATATGAAAAATATGTATGGTGCTGAAGAAGGCTCAATATAGCCGAAACACAAAAGTCAAACGGAGGAGAGCCTTGAACTGTATGAGTTACTCTGCGATTTCATTGAGCTCTATAGCCCAGTGGAACGTCGTTGGCTCTCTGATCATGCAGTCCAGGTTCGAATCCCATCTATTGTGGTATGCCACTTGTGGAAAAATCTATCCTAGTGTTCGCCATTCATGTAAAATATGTAGAAAAACTTGTTTTGTTTTCAATTCCAGAACGTGAACCCGCCGTCAAAGGAAGACAGCCCGATGAATTTCTGAATAATTTTTATCACCGATGGCAATGCCTAAGGAATCCAAGATGCTTAATAAACGGTATGTTTTTAATTAGAAAAACAATTTCAAATTTCAAATTTCTTATGTTTTATTAATTTTTATATCGTGTTTAATAAATCCCATTTTTTACCATTTTTATCAATGTGGGGCACTCTTAAATCCTTTTAAATATTCACCAGTATAAAGAATTTTTTCAATGAAATCCAAGACGTTAAAGATAATATCGTGAGGGTTAGTTCACTGTTTTCATGTTTAGCTAGAGCATTTTTAGCTAGCTCTACTGGTAGCCAGAGACCAGAAAAGTGTCCAACCTTCCTCCAGACAAATAAACCCCTAGTTCAAAACCTTCCTCACTTAACAATGAAAATTAGGCGTGTTTCGGGTGTGGCAAAAGATTTTCCTTTATTCTAACTGACCTTCCTCCGGTCAGTGACCGTGTGACCGTAACTTTTTCCTGGCTCTGCGTGGTAGCTAAAAAGATTCTGCAGACAGCTCAACTACAGTCTCTTTTTCAATGTAATTTGCATATCAACCCGGACCCTCAGAGCCTTATTCAGAATACATTGATCGCTCAATACTAGACTTTTCACACAGGTTTTTTCAAGGTTTTCAGGGATGCTAAACTTCTTAACCGTAATCCTACTTGTCTTTTTTCGATCTCATATAGCCGGGGTGAACAAGATATTTCCACCCTCTCCAGAAATTGCCTGCCTGTATAGCTAGAGCAATGAAACTTAGCGAAGGCAATGTTTCATAATGAAAACATGCTATTGAAGGCAGTCAAAAATTAACCTTCGTTAATATCAATAAAAGTCCGGAAATTCCTGTACATTTAATTACTAGTAGCCATTCTCTAATATCCTTGAAAAGAATCAGTCAATTCGGATGCCGGTATAGGTATGAATAGCCATTTATATCTGGTTTTAGCTTAACTGACTTCCAAATAAGGCATGTGACCCATTGTTAATATTTTTGGGGTTTATAGCTAATGCATATAGGCTAGAAGTCAGTGAGTTTTGAAACTTATATCAATCTGGCAGCAGAGCAGTTAAAAGAAAACCTTGAAGGGGGAACTGGAATACACCCCCTGTAGGATTAGGGCTAAGTAAACACTACTTGTAACCGATAGTAATTTCATTAACACTCAAAACTTGTTCTAAGCCATAAAATATCTTTAATTTCCTATTATAACAAAAACTATGTTATTATCTATAAAATAGCCCGTGTCAGTTATCCCTAATCTTCTATCGCTGAGAAAATTATAAAATATGCTATCTAAATAAACATCTGTATTCTAAGCAGTTTGACTTGGTAAAAAATTAGTTGCCTTTAAATGACATTGACGCGGTCTGTCTCTTGCGCAAAGCGGGCCTTTTTGCATCACCAATAACCGACGGTCTTCTACTTCGTGTAACACTATCAATTTCGATTTTGACATCGCTAGTTGTTACGTCATCAAGAGACTGTCGCTCCGGCTGTGCTGGTAAATACGTCGGACTATCCTGATGCGCTTTCAATGCCAGCATCCATTGCAAGTCAGAATACCAATGCCTTTTGACATTTTTACGCATCTCTGGGCAAAGCTGGTATATGTCCTCGTAACTTATCCGCAATTTAGGCCGCGGTTCTGCTGATAAAGGTCGTTTAAATACAACATTATGACGCCTACTTTCACTCGCACTGCGACCAGAACTCGGCCGAGACCTTGAAATGACGTCATCTATGCAACTCACTGATAGGTTACTTGTTTTCCTGCCCCGCAGCAGCTGCGACGTCGGTGTGTCTGACATGATTCTCAGCCCCAGTCCACTTGAAGATGTGCTTCGATTCAACATTTCAGATTGCAATGTCCTTTCTTGGCCTACTTGCTCCTGTAAGTCCTCCAAAGACGATTTCTTTCTATACGCTTTTTTCTGTAAACGCCTTTGCAAGATATTCTTCGCAAATTTATCAACCATTGCATTACTGAATACGTCATCATCTTTGCCATCCTCGCTTTCGCTTGTTCTAATACGAGGCTGTGTTGTTCTCAAATTATCAGAACAAGAATCAGAGCCCTTGGTCAGCTCCGCCTCAACCTGTTTGTGTTCTGACGTCATTTCATCATTTGGACCTTCGCACTGGTTGTCGTCCACATCGTTTATTTCCATGTGTTCTGTTTTTCTCACAATTTTTGCGACCATTCCATGACTAGCGTTATCTTCTAGTACAGTGCCTAAATTCTTAGAGTTGTCACTCAACCCTTGGCCGTCACAAGGAAATTCGTTTGTTGTTGCTGCAGTTTTTGTTGTTGCTGTTGTTGTTTTTCTGTCCTTATCTGACTCTGTTTTTCCATCAGTGACTTTCGAAGTTGAATTTCCCGCGCTTTTTGCTCGTTGACTGACGTTCCTTTGATTCTTAGCACCAACACTATTTACTTCATTGTCACCCTGTATCCAAGTCTTTTTATATCTTATCCACTCTCTTCTATTCTGCTGTGACAAAGTCTGCCGCATTTTCGAAGCCAAAGTAGGCCTCACCAGACTCCCATTGTCTTTAATTTCCACGTGATCATTTACCAATGAAATATCATTTTGAAACAATGGACAGATTTGAAGGGACTCACTTGCTTTTCCATCATTTCTTAGAATTTCCACTATTTCCTCGTTCCCAATCCTTTTTGCTTCTAAATAAGGCGTGACGTCACTATGGTTTCGTTTGTCAATGTTGACATCCATTTTTCGCATTGTTTTGACTAAAATTCGGACCAGTGGAGCGTTCTGGGACCGCACGGCGTACATCAAAGCAGTGTCCCCTCTGAAATCGGCCGCATTAAAATCAATATCTACAGACACTTTTTTAATAAACAATTTGACAATGTCTAATTTTCCACTTTTGCAAGCCCATGAAAACACACTGACTCCTCTTTGGTCCGTAATATTCAAATCCGCTCCCTTGTCCAATAGCAATCGCAGAATCTGGTTCCGGGTTTTTACCCTGTCATCATCCAGCGCACATGCGAGCATCAACGGTGTCATTGCGTTTTCGTCGAAACCATTTACGTCAATGTCGCAACTCTCATCCTCCAATAATAGTCGAATTTTGTAGAGTCGCCCTGTCGATATATACTCGTAAAATCGCTGCTGATGGACTTGCGCTAGTCTCTTGCTGTCGTAAGAATACATGTTGACGCGAAAATCGATTTTGCGCCAATTTTACGAGCAAGATATATAGGTAAGGACTTTGCCGAGAGTTACGAAGCCCCAGCGACTAACGACCAGACGACTTATCGGATTCTGGTAAAGTTCAGTTCGTATTCAAACCAAGCTTCAATGACGTCAAGTTACGATTTACGACACCAGGCACAGATTTCTCTTAGCTCGCACTTTGATGATAAGCAGCTATACGTCACTCAGCGTAATCCTCTAGTTGCTTCGTTTCCTAAGTAATCTTCGTCTTCTCCTCAAGATATTTCGCAGTAGAAGCCATCTAGCTTCCCAACTTGCCACTGTTTCTGACTCGGCCTAGAAGTCGTCTTAGTTTCGCAATATCTTCTCAGAATAGCTTTCCACAATTTCATAAATTCTTGAACGTCTGAAACCCATAGAAAACTTGGATAATTCGAGCTAAAATCCGACCACAAAATTAACCAGGAAAAGCTATCTCGGGAGCTTTAACCTCGCCTTGTCTCGATGTCGTTCTGCGTCGTTCTGACAACTAAAAAACATTAAAATTTCAAATCTTTGAACTCACTATTCCAAAGTCAATATTTGGCTCTCCATTTTCTAGAATCCTTCAGAGTTTGTTGAGGTCTTTGTTCAAACACCAGACTCACAAATGGAAATATTTGCCATACATCAATGCCCTCTTGTCGTGAAAGTTTTCAGGTTGTCATGGCAGCGAAGGCATTTTGAATAGGCCGCAGCTAACGTGCTTGACAAAGGTGCTTTCTATAGCAATTGCTTTACTCAATAGCCCGGTTTCTCGCCTTTTCAATCTTTGCACTTGTGGGAATGCAAAATAGCCCGAGGTGAAGTGTTCCCAAGTGAGCTAAAATCCGACCACAAAATTAACCAGGAAAAGCTATCTCGGGAGCTTTAACCTCGCCTTGTCTCGATGTCGTTCTGCGTCGTTCTGACAACTAAAAAACATTAAAATTTCAAATCTTTGAACTCACTATTCCAAAGTCAATATTTGGCTCTCCATTTTCTAGAATCCTTCAGAGTTTGTTGAGGTCTTTGTTCAAACACCAGACTCACAAATGGAAATATTTGCCATACATCAATGCCCTCTTGTCGTGAAAGTTTTCAGGTTGTCATGGCAGCGAAGGCATTTTGAATAGGCCGCAGCTAACGTGCTTGACAAAGGTGCTTTCTATAGCAATTGCTTTACTCAATAGCCCGGTTTCTCGCCTTTTCAATCTTTGCACTTGTGGGAATGCAAAATAGCCCGAGGTGAAGTGTTCCCAAGTGAGTATTTCAAACCGAAAATAGGGTCCCACTGAACTTGGCCAAAGTGATTTTTGCCGACATAAATGATTTATTTTGCAACTAGAGACCAATGCTAGAGACGCATTTGGAGTTTGTAAAGTGAAACGAGAACTTGGTTGGCTTCACGCAATTTAATCCCCTTCCCGGGATCCCGTTTCACTTATTTCTTTTTATTGGATAGCTAACCTTAAGCAATTGGGGCTGAATTTTGCTTTACTTTTTGGTAAAGATAGCCTTCCTTATAAAGTACATCGTTGCAAACTTGTCAATTAGTACGAACTTGGCAAGAAAGCGCCAAAATAAATGCGAAAATGCATCCAACCCCCCCCCCCCAGCTAGAACTGTGAATCAGCAATCAGCTGATCTTTTCAGAAGATCGTTACCCTGTGTCTGACCTCGTTCTTGATTTCCCATTTCGATTCGTCAAGATTCGTCATCGAAAAGAAAAGTTAGTTTTGCTAATGGCGGCTGAGATTTCCACTTCAAGAAGTGAAAGTCTGCCTTTTGAGGAATAAAGGTTACGAGAAGAATCCAAGCTAAGTATAAAATAGATTTTCAAAATAAAACTGTCTCAAAGAAAAAAATTTAGCAAATAAAAATAGAAGCGTCGTGACATTTTCAAGGTGCTGTTATCTGAGATCTGTGTCGAATCTTTGCTTAGGCCTAAAAGAATTTTTTGAGATTCTCCAAAAATGGTGCTCTTTCGACTCCGATTGGCAGCTCGCAGGTTGAGAATAAACGGAAATTTCATGCTTAGAAGTCATCATACTGCTAAGAGCGGAGAATGCTTCCCAAGTATTGCCAAACTAAGCGAGCGAAAAATCCTTAAAATCAGAGGGAAAGACTCAAGCAAATTCCTTCAAGGAATTATTACAAACGACATGAACTGCTTGGTGGAAAAACATACAGATGTTATGTATACAATGTTTTTGAATGCCCAAGGAAGAGTCTTGTATGATGCATTTCTGTATTCTGTACCTGATAAAGACAATGAGTACCTTTTAGAATGTGATGCAGATGCAGCAGATGGTATTACAGTGCATATGAAAAGGTATAAGCTGAGAGCAAAGGTAGAGGTATCAGATGCTAATGAGTTTGAAGCCTGGGCTATGTTTTCATGTGGCGAAGGCAAGTTTGATGCGCATGCCTCAGAAAGTAACCAGAACATTCTAATTTGTCAAGATCCTAGACTTGACAGATTGGGCTTGAGGATAATTACACCTCTGAAACAGTCCCCAGTGGATCTTCTTGGCATTAAAGATTGCAACCCTGCTGATACTTCTCTTTACAAGATGCATCGGTATGCACTTGGTATTGCAGAAGGGATGCAAGAAATACCATCTGGCAATGCACTGCCTTTGGAATATAACCTAGCATTAACCAATGGAGGTATGCTGACATAAGTTGTGTTACTTTTGCTTTTACCTGGGAGCATTGGGGTCAAGCAGGGTAAATTTGCCCTGACCTAGAACCAAAAATTTGTAATTTGTCAATTTTCCCTGAAATCTGCTGTTTTAGAATCAACTGCTCTTATGCATTATGATACCATTTATCTTGCAAAATGGCATTTTTTGGGATTTTCGAAAAGGAAATTTTCAAATATTTTGACACCCTGTGCCTGCTTTTTGATTCCCTATCCATTGCACTACTTCATTTATTCATACTAGTATCAGTCTAGTAGCAGGAGGTGGCAAATAGACTTCCGGGCTATAGTGGCCAATTATAGCTCCAAACCAGTGGTGGTCTCAGGATAGGGCCTTTTACAGACCCAGGAAAAACATTGGTTTTTCTAATTGCCTGCGTATGGCACTTTGGAGTAAAGAAAACATCAGATAGACTGGAACCCCATGCCTACACTGGAATGAATACGTAGATGTGTATGGAATTATAGGATTTACGATTATGAAGCTTTGACAATCCAGCTTCAAATTTTTTATTGTCTTATCTCTATTCACATCTCATTAGGTATTTCATTGCAGTCAATTTCTTTGGCCTATTTCCATGCTTTATATTCTGACAAATCATAGATGCAACTATATCTCTATGCACCTGCAAATTTTCCCTTTTTTGCAGTGAATTTTCACAAAGGCTGTTACATTGGCCAAGAGCTAACCGCCAGAACACATCACACTGGAGTCATCCGTAAACGACTGATGCCTATTCAGCTAAAAGACAACGACTCTGATTCCAAAACAGACTCTGTTTCATGTCCGCAGTTCGCTGCTCAAACACCAATCAAAACAAACGCAGGGAAATCGGCTGGGAGGCTTTGTGCGATGCTTGGAGAATATGGATTGGGAATTTTGAGACTTAAAGAAGTATTTGATTCTGATTATTTGGTTGCTGTTTCTAATGAAGGAAATGAAATTATGTTGACTGCAGAACGACCAAATTGGTGGCCTGAAGAATTGAAATATTAGGAAAAATTTGAGCTGTTTCGTGTAATTTTAGGTGTATTGGTTTGTGTCATGCGGCTGCTTTTCAAATGTTACTATCCCTAATGCAATAGATCTTTTTTACGAAAGGCCGCCGAGACTGACATTTTTCATAACTTCAAGAAATCGAGTTTTCGATGCTAAAATCATATAACGCATCTAAAACTTAGTCTAGGTGCAAAGTTTCACTATCTTAGCGATTTGCGATTGATTTTATGAGCCTTCAAAGTTCCCGATTCTATAAGGACTCTGAGTGTGAATAGTGATTGGGGATGAACCCGGGGTACTTCATTGTTCAAGAGACTAGACGTGCCGCCCAGTTTTTCCAAACCCATCCATGTCTACCGAAAAATTCTGTCACTCGTGGTACCCATGTATAGTAAGAACAACGATTTTTTACCCATTTGTACCAATATCTAAAATGTTTGAACCCAATTTAACGTCTGAGGCAACTCTAAATGCCGCGAAAAGGCCTTTGCGCTGAAAACGAAAACGCACTTTTTATCAGGCTTTTCAAGACAATGCATGTCTAAAAGTTTTTATATGTTTTACTACCCATGTCTAGAGATTCTTTACGGAAAACCAACCCATATGTAGGGAAATTGGCGCTGAAAAAGTTACCCATTTGGGTGGCACGTCTAGTATAATGAACAATGGAAGTACCCCCCCGGGAATTTTGGCTGCTTAATACGAATTTGGCATCGTCTCCGTCTATTATATTATCCAATCAACTGGAATTAATATTTTGATCAACTTGAATATATCTCATCTATTAATTGGAACTGATTCTCGTCTGTTGTCAACACCTCCTCTTTCAATACATGATTTTTGTCGCATTTTGACAATTTAGATTCATCATAAAGCTGCGTTGCCCAAACGAGTTTTCAAATCTGCAGTAGGACGGTTTATTTGTCACATCTATACTTCTTCGGTCAGTAGAAGCTGCCACTTTCGTGGTGCTATGAAACCGCTGTCTCCCGCCTCCGTGTATTAATATTATATAATGTCTTCTTTCGACTACGATTCTTTATATTTCATACAATCACCTTTTTCATATGGTCAAACACTGTCAACGATATTGCTTCTACGTGTTGTTAAATTTTTAAACAAATGTGGACGATGTTTGACTTGTAAACCGTTGTTAGTTAGGTTTCCTCTGGTTGCTTTTCACACCAAGGATCAATGAAGCAGAAACTTCAGAGCTTAAAAAATGTGAAATAGATGCACAAAACCCTACAAAACATTTTGTGGTTCTATGTTTGCATTGCACACCTTTCCTCTAAGGCATTCGACTTCCTGCAGATCAGAACGAGATCGGTTGCATTTGTTCAGCACATGATAATATTGATTTCCATTTGTACACATCGGTTAACATTGGTTGCGCTTCGTACATATTGGCTACCATTTGATAAAATGGGTTACCAACTGTAAACATTGGTTACAATCCGTAAACATTGGCTTTGGTCTGTAAACATTGATTTTCATTTTTGAACATTGGCTGCTTAACATTGGTTACCGTTTTGAAAACATTGGTTACCATTGATTGGTAAGCATTGGTTACCATCTGTAAGCATTTGTAACGATCTTTAACCATTGGTTACCATTAGTAAGCATGGGTTACCATCTGTGAACATTGTTTACTATCTTTAAACATTGGTAACGATCTGTAACATAGGTTACCGTTTTAAAACATTGATTACCATCTGTAAACAGTGGTTTCTATATTAATACATGGGTTACCATCTGCAAACATTGGTTACCGCCTGTAAACATTGGTTTTTATCTATAAACATTGTTTACCATCTGTAAACATAAACATTGGTTATCATCTATGAACATTGTTTACCATCTGTAGGCATTGGTTAACATCTATAAACATTGTTTACCATCTGTAAAAATTAGTCACGATCTGTAAACATTGTTCACCATCTGTAAACATTGGTTATCATCTATGAACATTGTTTACCATCTGTGGGCATTGGTTAACATCTATAAACATTGTTTACCATCTGTAAAAATTGGATACGATGTGAAAACATGGTTTACCATCTGTAAAAATTGGTTGCGATCTGTAAACATTGGTTACCATCTGTAAACATTGTTTATTATTTTTAAACGTTGGTTAACATGAGTTACCATCTATTAGCATTAGAACCATCTGTTTCCATCGTTTACATCTATTTACCATATGGTAAAAGGATGGTAAACACGTGTAACGAAAAACCTTTCTCTTAACATATTTCCATTCAACTCCTCTGTAAAAAGGCAATCGATTTCTAGCACACCAAATGCAGTAAAATCAAACTGACAGATTGACAAACAGAGCACAGTAGAAAGAAGTAGACAAGTAGATCATTACAAGTATATTAATTTCACATAGTCCAGTCGTGTTAAATATAACCAAAAATTACTTAAGCGTGGATTATGTTTTAAAGTAAACAGACTGATATGTAGGCTAGTATACGATAATTTGTTTACAAACATAAAGAATTATAAACTTTTTGACAACTCAACTTCTGGGGGGAAACAATCTAGCAAAGTTGTCCCTAATTAAATGCTTAATGTCCCTAATTGTTAATGTCCCTAATTAACTATATTAAATTCAAACATAGTCCTTCAAGGACTTTGATTTACCGTAAAATTTCTGGTAACTAAGTAGCTATTAGTTGTTGTAAGACACAAGTTATCAAACATGTTAAAACTTAATTTCATTTTATTTCGTACATTAACTTCTGACCTTTCAAGTAGCCAAAATAAGAGAGGGGGGCTTATTTCAAATTTTCACTTGAAAAGGGGGGCTTAACAGAGAAAGGGGGCTTAATAGACCTTTTACGGTAAATGTTGTTAACTGAATACGGGAAGAAATAGTCGAAATCAAATGAAAATAGATTAACACATAAAGGAAAACGCCTTGTTTCACAATAACTTCTTTCCCAGAGGTTATTTCTTGGTAGAAATTAACCTCCATGAAGCAGTCACCTATATATCAGAAAGAAGGGCTGCTGATTTTATGATTTGAAATTTGGTTTTGATTTTACAACGGTTTTATTCATCCAAGAACTGGAATGATTTGTTGTAGGTTCTCGTAAATCTACTACAAGAGCTTGCACACGCAAAGAATTCAAACAACTGAATAATGGAAAAACACTCAATTCTATGATGCGAAAAGCTGGTTGAAGCTGGTTGACCTTCCGTGCCATTCAACCCATCAGAAACTGGTTTCAACCAGTTTATATATACTTACGTTCGAAAAGTATTGCACCACCTTGCTCAAAATGGCGGCTGGCTGTGGCTCTAACAACCTTTGGAAGGCACTGCTTCAACTTCTGAATGA